>JASDQU010435573.1:40313-63998 GCA_032191745.1 Picea mariana | reverse complement strand
TACATATGAAAGGGATTTGTTCTTAGTATACAATCTAGGCCCATTCTATGCATTAATACTCCAAAACAATGGATTCATGAAGGGGAAGAGATAAATTCATTTGCACACAAATACTTGCGTATTGTTATGGTATTTAGACAATTAGGAGTTAGTTAAGTTCAACTTGCTCCAATATGTATTTATGTAAAAGTGCATTTCTTTAGTATTTTGTAGGTATGTAACCCAATGGTCACAATATGTTCTAGACATAGAGTGATCTGAAAAATCATATTCTCCTCGATCTTAACGACGATATTGATCCATGGCTTAGCACCCAATTGGCCCATGATCTCTATTTAAAGATAATGGAGGGTCATTTTGCTAATGATTTATTGTGAGAAACTCTCTTGTAAAATATTTTTCTTTTTCATTATTATATTACCTCAAATGACCACGTTGGTTGGGGCCATGCATTGTTTCCCTCTTCAGGGGTTTTAACCATGTAAAAACAATGGTGTGTTGATCTTTTATATGGTTGTGTGAGTTGTTACTGAAATCATTCTTCCTGTGTGGGAATACCCTGTTTTTTCAAACATGGTATCAAATCCAGTTTGAAGACCTGCTCTCGTTGTTGACCGAGATCTTGAACCCGTGTTGTCACATTTACGAGTTCTAATATTTCCATGCATTTATGGGATGAGATGACTATTCAATTTCATTTGGAACACTTATTTGATTTGGAAACACTTTTTGTTTCACTCAAAAAGGTTTCCATTTTCCCAAGATACGACAATTTTTGTCAGATCCATATGTATAAACTCAAAATATGCCCCTTTTAAATGTCTTTTACAGAGATAAGATTTTGGTTTTCTATTTTTTATTTCTAGTTTGCAACTCTTTATAGTTTGCGTATGCTATTTTCCATGTGCTCTGTGCGATATCAACAAAATATAAACAGAGCGGAAAACTCTTTATTTTCTTTGTATTCTCTTTTCTCTGCGCTTTATATGAGCTCAACAAATGAAAAACATAGAGAATTTTATTTTGGGGGGGGCAATCTAACCCCATTATTGTTGAGATTCAAAAATTATTTTTTCAAAATTTTGTTTGTTTTTGTGTGCAACCATGTTGTATTTTTTTTCAAGAAAAATCAAGGGTTTTGGGGGGTAAGCGTGCACTTCGAGGCAAAGAATAAAAAAAAGAAAATAAAAAAGAGAATAAAAGCCCCCTCCTCCATTAAAATTGTTTATATTTTACTTTTTATCACTTGGTTGAATGTTTTTTATTCAATAAGATATCTTGAGTTCAAGTCTCTCTTTTTTTTTAGTTACTTTTTGGAAAAGTTCATGCAACCTTGAGTTATCTTAGAACTTTATTGTAAAATGCATTTCACTTAAATTATAAAAAGTGAATCATTATTAACTAACTTTAGTATTATTTTTTTCTATAAATTACTTTTCGCATGCAACTTTAATTTATAAAGTAACTTCATTGTACAATTGATTCTCACTTATTATATAAATGTGGGTTACTTCATAAGTAACTTATTTGTAAAAGTGAGCTTATAGGAAAAGTTAGAGAATGTATTTGTTTTTACTCAGTGACCTCATTGTGCGTCCATCACCATGTGGGCCAACGTCTACCTGCCATGTGGCACTTTGGTTACTGTTTATGTCTTTTTTTAAAATGGCATAACTTTCACATTCGAAGTCCATTTTTAGTGTCGTTTTTCTTAAATAGGCTATTTTTCGAGAGCTTTCAATTCAGATGGTCATTTTTAGATTTTGAATCCATATTATCTGCATATTTTGATATGGAATCTCCAAGTAACCATTTACTTACTAGTAGCAATTACTTCTCATGCAAATATCATATGGAGGATGTACTAAAACGTAAAGGATTGTACCAGATTACCTTGGGAAAAGAACAAGCCCCTAATGATGCCAAAAAGAAACCCAAATGGGATAATAAGAATAACGAAGAACGTGGACTAATCAGAATGTCCATATCTCTCAATTTATGGTTTCACCTTCAAGGAATTGATAACCTAGATGAAGCTTGGGCTAAGTGTAAAGTTGTGTTTGGTAAACACAATGTGATTTGAGCCCACCAGATTGGAATTAGTTAATGACTTTAGGTCCAAATGATTTAATGTACATTGAATATTATTTATCTAAGTTCAAAATACTTAGACTTTTACTTCAAGGATATTAAATAGATATGAATGATGACTGATACATATATGTTATTATTGCTAAGCTCGGTAGTGCATATTTTGTTTGTGTATCTACCTTTTATACCACTAGAGAATCTCTAGGGGGTGCTTACCAATCTCTCACTCTTGATTCTTTTGTGATTATATTATTATAGAGAAGGATAAGATCTTGCAACTTGGAGTGATCAACACTATAGGTACATCTAACAAAGCCTTAGTGGCCCAACATAAAGACAAAACCAAATATACAAAGAAGCAACATCCTCACAACAACAACAAACAAAACAAGGGTCTCAAACCCTCTCAGCTAGCTTCTACTCCCAATGGTGACAAAATACCAAAAAAAAAAGTAACAATACTGACATGCATTGTAAATTTTGTGGGCAAGATGATCATTTGGAGTCTAAATGTTTTAAAAAGACAGAATCCTTAGAAGTAGCGATGAATAAGAACAACATCAATGTTGATTCTTTTTCTTCTACCTCGTCTTCTCATGGACATGTACTTTATGCTTCTGGTTTCTCTTTCAATGCAACATCTACTTCTTCTTCTCATGAGTGGCTTATTGATTATGGAGCATCTTATCATATGGATAAGGATAAATCCATTTTTTCTTCTCTTAATGAATGTAACCCCAAAGAAATATTTGTTGGTGATGATAAATCTCTTAGTGTTGTAGGGTCTGGAATAGTCTAGGTACATAATGGTCATTTCAATGATGTATTGTGTGTTCCAAGTATTTCTTGCAACCTTATATCAATGTATTCCATCATTCTTTTAAGTCAAAATAAAAATGTAGAGTTTTCACCTCACCAAGTTGTAATCAAGGATTTAAAAGATCCTAAGCATGTACTAGCAACTATAATTGTTGATGATATCACCAGGTTGTACATATTCGAAAACTGTGGGTCATCATAGTTTCCATCAATTTGTTGCTCATAGCGATGACTTGAACAAACTTTGGTTGGAGCAGTTTGGTCATATAAACTATCACTCATTGTAGAAACTATGTATTCAACATATGGTGATTGGTGTTCCTCTCGTTTCTTGTAGATATGGTGCTTGTGCCAGTTTTCTTCTCAACAAAAATCATCAGGATAGTTTTGAAAAATGTGTCTCTTTGCACGCCTCGCCCCCTTTGCAACTTGTTCATAGTAATTTGTGTGGTTCAGTCTCTTCTCCTTCTTTCTTTGGGTGAAAATGCTTTTTAAATTTCATTGATGACTTCTCTAGACACACTTGGATTTACTTCTTAAAACTTAAGAGTGAAGTTTTTGACATGTTTTTGGCCTACAAGGCCTTTGTAGAAAAACAATATTGACATCAACTTCAAAGGTTAAGAACATATAATGGAGACAAATACGTGAAAAACAAATTTACAAGTTATTGCACCACAATAAAATGGTGTTGTTGAAAGAAAGAACCACACATTAAAATAAATGGATAATTGTATGATCCAATATGAAGGATTGAGTCTTCCTTATTGGGTGGAAGCCATCAACTATAAAAATTAAATAGTAAATTGCACTCCCA
Source organism: Picea mariana (assembly GCA_032191745.1). Lineage (NCBI taxonomy): Eukaryota > Viridiplantae > Streptophyta > Pinopsida > Pinales > Pinaceae > Picea > Picea mariana. The sequence continues at coordinate 60,271 of JASDQU010435573.1, read as the reverse complement.
CAAAGTATTTAAAAAATATAACACTGGAAGAAGCATGGACTAAAATTAAGCTAGATGCAAGCCACTTCCATGTATTTGGTATTATAGCATGGCCTCACATTCTTGATGAGAAAAGGAAATCATGATGACTTAAAAGTGAGAAGTGCATCTTTGTTGGATATTTTGAAGATGTCAAAGGTTACCAACTTCTTCAACCTCGTTCCAATGAAATAATTATTAGAAGAGATGTTAAATTTGATGAAAATATCTTAGCGTGTGAGCCTAATTAGACGTTTGTGTTGTCTTTTGTTCCTATTCTAGTTTATTATTTAGATGATTACAATGAGGATGAAAATCCACCTCCTCTTGTTTACATTCCTCTAGATGAGTCCATTAAACATGAACCTACACCAACACCATCACTTCCTAGATGGGTCCATTCAACATGAGAAAAACATGATATCTTGTCGGTGATCCTACAGATCAGTGTCAGACACATTCACAGTTCTAGTGAACCTCATTTCTTTTGGATAATGTTTCAGAGACTCCTAATCCATACACATTTGCAGAATCTTATATCCATCCAAATTGGAAGACAACAATGAATGAAAAATATCGTTCTTTAATGGAAAACGATAATTGGGATATTGTATCTCTTCTAAAAGGAATAAAACTCGTGAGATGTGAATTTATATAAAGAACTATATGCATTATATGGAAGTTTTGAAAGACATAAGATCATGTTAGTTGTCAAAGGATTCTCTCAAGTTGACTACACTTGAACCTTTTCTTCTGTAGCCAAGTTGAATTCCATTTGCTTTGTTCTAGCCCTTGTTTCCTCACATAAATGGGAGGTCCTTCACATGGATGTTAAATCTACCTTTCTTGCATGGGGATTTGAAAGAATAAATCTACATGGAATAATCTCTTGGCTATGTTCAGAATGACTCTAGCCTTATTTTCTACCTTAAGAAATCTGTCTATGGTCTTAAGAAATCTCCTTGAGATTTCTTTGAAAAAATGGATAACTTTCTTCTTAACATCGAATTTTCTAGATGTCATTCTAACCCTAATATCTGTATCAAGAAAGTAGGAATCCATCTCATAATATTTGTTCTTTATCTTGATGACCTTATCCTCATCGGTAGTGATCCTAATCTTTTAACCCATGTGAAATATAGCCTTAAAAAGAAATTTGAAATGATAGACTTAGGTTATTTGCAATATTTCCTTGGCATCCAAGTAATGCAAAACAAGGAATGAATTTTTCTTTCCCAATCTAAGTATGCATGTGACCTTCTTTGTCGATTTCACATGGAATATTCTCAACTAGCCCCTTCTCCCTTCTAGTATGGAGTCAAACTTGTTTCCACATGTACTGTTCTCAAAGTTGATGCCATTTTGTATTGTAAATTAGTTGGAAACCTTTTCTATTTAATTCATACTCATCCTAATATTTCTTTTTCCATTGTTATTGTTTCCCAGTATATGAAAACACCACATGAAAGCCATTGGAAAAAAAAATGATGCTTTTGTATGTCCGGGGTACAGTTCAGTTTGGGATACATTACAGTTTATGGATGACTCCTTTGTTGGATGATTTGACTGAGTCAAATTGGGTTGGCAACCCTGATGATCGAAAGTCTATTGCATGTTATGTTTTTATCCTTGGTTATGAACCTGTCACTTGGGCTTGTAAGAAAAAAATAATCTATTTCTCTTTCTTTAGTAGAAGAAGAGTACCAAGCAATGATTAATGAAAGTCAAGAAGCCTTATGGATTCAACAGATCCTTTCAGGGTTTCAATTCCAAAAAAACATCCAACCACCCTTTGGTGCGACAATTAGAGCACCATCAAGGTTTCCAAAGATCACGTTCAACATCAACATAGAAAACATATTCAACTACACATGCACTTCATTAGAAAACTCATTTATGACCAAGTTATTGAAGTACTATTTTCCCCTACAAAATATCAAGTTGCAAACATTTTGACGAAGTCTCTTACAGAAGTGAATTTTTTCAAACTTCGATCTATGTTAGGAGTTCAAGAAGTTGCCATTAAGGGTGGATAGGCTATAATGCCTCCTTCCTTCGCCTAATGTGTCACATTTTTAAATCCTTCAATCCTATCTTGAGTTGTTCTTAAGGGGGGATGTTAGGATATTTAGACACTTGGGGATTAGTTAAGTTCAACTTGGTCTAATATGTCTTTAGGTAAAAGTGTGTTTCTTTAGTATGCATTAGTATGCATTTGTAGTTATGTAATCATATGGTCATGATATTTTAAGACAAAATGATCCAATGACTTGACATGTTCTCCTCGATATTAATGACTATATTGATATGTGGCTTAGAATTTGATTGGTCCATGATCTCTATTTAAAGAGCATGTAGGGTCATTTGATGATCATCAATTGTGAGAAACTCTCTTATAAAATATTTTTATTTTGCATTAATATATTGCCTCAAGTGGCCACATTGGTTGGGGATGTGGACTATGTCCTTCTTCAATGGTTTTAACCACGTAAAAAATTTGGTGTAATATTGATATTTGATATGGTTGTGTGAGTGGTTACTAAAGGTGTTCATCCTATGTGGGAATACCCCGTTTTGTCGAACAAAGGTGTACATTTTAGCCCTTGTTCTTTCTTAAACTTTTATGAAATTTCTCAGTGAATTTTCAATCTATTTTAAAATAATGCAATGCCAAAATTTCAAGGGAAGATGGCCATGTTATCGCACAAGTTGTAGGTTAGGAAAATCTCGACCCAACCATAAAAGAAAATGCTACAACTCGGGAATCCTACACTCAATGTCACCTCGATGTAGGTCCCACACTTCAAGGGTGACTAGGTCACTCTAGGGAGGCGATCTCGGTGACCCTAGGGGGAATGAGATGTAGATGGATGGATGATGAAAGTGGAACCCCTAGAAGTCAAATCTGAGTGGAATGAGAAGTGGAAATATATGCCTTGTAAACCCAACAAGTGTTTCCCCAAAGGTGTAGTACTTCTTTGGATGATTGTACCTGCCCGAGACACAAAGAAAGAAACCTTGCAATGATATATGTTAGTATGGATCAAAAAGTTAAGATTTCAGTCCCTAATTTGAAGCAGTAGATGAAAGTTATATCAACAAATAAAGAATCTAAATCAACATGTAAAAGCATAAGATTATCCAACAATATCATCAATAAATTTGGTAATCAATCATGACTTAAATATTGCACTTTGAGAATGAATAAAGAAAGCTGTTACAAAAGTAATTTTCTGCAGTAAATTATCATCCTCATGGTTGTAGAATTAAATGGCATGCATCAGCAAAATCAACCATGAAAAAGTGCCAAGAACTATCCCAAAAGGTGCACCCTAGTTAGTAGACTAGGTGAGTGAAGTTAGAGAGAATTCCTAGGGTTAGTTTGTGAGATAAGAGGGAGTTACCAGCCAGGGTTATGCAACACTAATGGTTGTAGGTTAATGTTTATAAAATAAATCAAAGTAGTGGGAGAAGAGGTATGCCTCAATGAGGCAAGAGAGCTCAAGGCTCAAGGAACACTTCTCAAAAAATATAAACTTGAAACTAACAAAAAACACTCTTCTCAAGGCAACGATTTATATCTCCAATGCAATTAAAAAAATGACTTATGCCTTTAAATATTGGGTTAATGGAGTCAATTAAATGAACTAGAGATGCTACTTCCTTGGGGGTGTAAACTCTCTTACGTCCCAAGGCAAGTATCTCTAGTTAGGGTTTGAAAATGAGGGGTGTAAATCCTCTTACTTCATCAAACAAAACCTTGCAACATCAATAAAATTCAAGCAATAAATGATGAGACTAGAGTGGGGGTGTAAATTCTCTTACATCTCAATTAACTCCTAACACAACAATCCTTGACTTGAAACAAATGATAGCATAAGAGTAAAATCCATACCAAATCAAGAAGATGCTAAGATAATCCACCGTAAAAGCTAGAAACCATTCATCCAAGGATAACACCTCACTCCTCCATCAACCATTCACTAACGATAACTGTAAACAAGTGCACAAGAGACAAATATGCCAAGTGTAGCGAAAATTTCAGATCAAGTCTTCTCACAAGAGGGAGAGTTATTTTATAATGAGATCTCATGATCTCTGATTTATACAAAGTGTCACGAAGGTTACTTGTCCGCATATTTAGGGGTAAACCAAAAGACTAGGGGTCAACAACCCTAATATTGCCCCCTTAACAAAGTAATATTAAAAAAAATCATTAAAAATTCACTTTTTCACATAAGAAAAACCCTAATTGTAGTAGGACATCACCCTTTAGGGGACATTTTGGCATTTGGAGGACGTCGTTGGTGATGGAGAAAAGTAGAGAGGTTTCCCAAAGACACATGTCAAGCATCCAAGAAATTCCTTCATGATGAAGGCTCAAACTCCTTCAAAACGTCCAAGTGCCAATGTATGCCACCTCACCACCAAGCCCTAACCCCCTAGGTGATGTCATGTTAAAAAAGGAGACGTTTTGCCTCTCCTAGAAAAAATGTTTGGCATGTGGGGGATATGATACATCATCCAAGTCATCTTCAAGGCCTTCCAAGTTTGATCTTCCTCATCCAACATGCAGGCCTTTGGCATCCACCTATGGGCTCCAAGCCCCATGGAAGCCCAAGCTAGGATTGTTCTTCCAAAATTGTCCACCAGCTAGGTCCTGCAAAGAAAAATAAGCACACCCTCCAAGGATATCAAGTCATAACATCATTATAAGTGAATCCAATCAATAAACGAGCCACTTAAGCATGTGCATCAAAGATCTCTATATCAAACAATTAATTTCTAAAATACACTATGCAACTTTCCAAGCTTGAATATGGGAGGGTTGACGAGGTTTCCTATTGAGTAGATCTTTCCCTAGGTCAAGGAGAGTTTCCAAGAGATCCCTCTCTAATCCATTTAAAGTGGGTGAAGTGGTTAGGGTCAAGACTCAATGGGCATAGGGCTCATGACATACAAGAGGTCGTAGTGTCTCATTCATGAGTTCCTTTGTAGAGGGTGTGTGGTACCTTTGTCCGCAATGCACTTTTTCCAAGACCATTATTTTGCCTTTTATTGTTTCATAATTTTAAGGAAATGTTGAAGGTCACTATCCTGGCGTGGTGACCATATAATGGCTATGTCACCCACAAACACCTAGTGGAAATGAAAAGGCTGACTCGTGATGCAACCCCTTTTCTCTTAGCCATGCAACTAAGAGCCATTACCCTGGTTTGGTGACCATATGATGGAAATGTAATACCACTAGATATTCATGGACTTGATAGGTTGGCTCATGATGAGACCTCATATCCTTCAACTAACCTTTTAAGAATTTTAAATCATATTTCATGGTGGGTCCCCCTTTACTCAAAGATAAGTGTTTCATTGCTTTCTTGGGTGATCCCTGGGCAAAGAATATAGAAGGTTCATACAAGGCTTTTATCTTTTACCCAACCTCAATCCCTCTGAGCCTTCAACCCCTTCTTCCCTTAGAATGAGGGACAACCCCTTCTTGGGTCAATACACCCTAAAATCCCAAGAGATAATGAAATGGAGGGAAAATAATGATGGAAAGTGGTAAGTATGGTTGGGAACAGTACGATGGATTTTCAAGGGAGATCCTAGTAGAAAACCCGTCCCCAAGAAAGACCACTTACTAGGGCACAATGTCAACCACCAAGGTGAAGCAGGGAAAAAGGTATAATGTACAAGCATATATCATGAAATCTAGAGCAACCTAAGATACAACATACTCAAATGGATTAAATATTGAAGCAATTCTCACCATAATACTTACTTGTACCTCATGGAGCAAGGCCCACTTCCTTCTGGAAGCCAACTGATGTGGTGGATACCATTTGGAAATATGTGACCATCTGTGGTGGTGAGAGGGGTATCCAATTGTGAAAAAGGGTATTGGTGGTCATGTAGTCTGTGGACACTCCATATTTGCAACTTGAGGGCCTCGAGACATAATCTCTTTAGTTATCCACAAAATGGGGATAACAGGCCAAATACTTCACTAAAAGGCTCTACTGGGTTTTTTTTCGGCACTCGTGATGATTTGATGAACTAAAGATAGTAATGTTTCATTGTGTACGTAGTTACTACTTGTCCTATCACATTGACCTTGGCCCACCTAGCCTGTCAGGCCATATTCATTAGCCATAAGATGAGGTGTCATATGTCCTTTCCATCCCTCAATAATTCAATCTTGTTGAGTGAAGGAATAAACACTATGAATGACAATGTTGCCTCCAAATAATTCCCACAAATTCATGTCAAAGGTGTACCATGAGGTAATATCCTTGAGACCTATCCATTATGTCAACCTACCCAATGACCAACTTTCATTGTCAAATACCTAACCACTAGATCCACAATTGTATGCTCATGGCCCCAACCAACCTTATTCTAATTATGTTGCACCCAAGACCCCCTAAGTTAATAATGTTGACGAAGGTGCATGAACCTATGTGTAAAAAAAAATAAGTCTAGTAAAGCTCTGCTAGGTAAGGTTTTTCTAGTGATCATCGCCCCAACCCATTAAGCCCAACACTTAGGTCTCAGATCCAAGTGACTCATTATAACCCATGACTTTTGGATTTTCATATCTTGTGACACCCAACCCTAGCAAGATCCTAGTAATCCCTTCCTTTTTGGGAAATGGGATTAGGAATTCTTGCTCTTCACCTTCTAAATCTTTGTCTTACCAAGATACCTTGATTGGTATAAATGATATGAAGATGAAAAAGAAAACAATTCTAGTGAATTCTTTAAAGGTATTAATTCTTGTGGTGCACTATGAGACCTCGAAGGGAATGAGACAAAGATGGGAGATACATTAGATTTATGATGCGAGTGACCTCATGGAATTTTTTAGGCTTAAACAACCTCACAGAAAAATATATTGTTTGTCAAATGTTAACGTCCCTTGGTGGAACAAACATGTTATGTTTGCAAGAATTCAAAGTTGCATACTTTATGTTGTGCACGACCTTACTATTATATGGTTAGGAGGCAAGTTATTTTTTCTAATGTTTCTAATGGAAAAGGAGGGGTCATTATTTTGTTCTGTCATAAATTTGGTGATGCCATTGTTAATTGGGGTGTTGACCCCTTCCATTAACTGATTTGGATTATTCTTAATTTATTTGATCATCTCCTTGCACTAGCCAATCTTTATGCCTCTAATAAATTTAGAGAAAGGGAAGTCTTCTGACATGGATAGGTAATGAGCTTCATGATGCACCATGGATTCTATATGGATATTTTAACATGGTGGAATTTTCTAAGGATAAAGAGGGAGAATTTATGATCTACTTATTATCTAGTAAGAAAGAACCCTAGATGGCTCTTAAGGCCTGCCCCATATTGTGTGATCCCAATTGGAACTGCAAGCATGATTATGTGGAAACTTGGTTTACCTAGACAAACTTTTGCAAGGGTGTTGACATAATTTATCATTGGATGGATATAACTATTATGTCTAAGTAGAATTTGTTCTAATTTTCCATACAAATGGCGGATGACTGGTGTGTGTCTTTTTCATGACCACACATTCTAACCATCATAATTTGGTTCTCATTCATCTGGTGCATAGAAACTGTGGCTACAAAGAACTCGCTACATCCTCAATGCATCCCATCTCCTAAGTCCTAGAAACCTTGCATGTATCCATACTATGTAGAATTTGGTCCCTTGTCTGCATGGAGTCACTAGTTGGATCCTTGGTGGGAAGGTGCCATTTCATGCATGGTGGCCTTTCACAAGACCTATGACTATCAAATGTAGAACTAGAAGGAAACAAACAAGGCCATGATGAAAGAATTGTAAGCATTGCAAAAGGAGATACTTTGGTCCCCTTATGATTAATACAAGAAAATGCATGCAATGAAGTTACGCAGTCTTCTTCAGGTGGATGATCTCCACTAAGAAAAAGGTGCCTAAATTTGTGCATGGCTCCATTAGATCAAAATGGGTGATCAAACCACTAAATATTTCTTCAAATTTCTAACCTATAAAGAGGTGAGTGAATGCATTAGGTACACTGAAAACAACACATGGTTGTATCACAAACATTGAAGCCATTGAAGTTGAGTTTGTTGAACACTATAGAATGATCTTTTAGGTCCAAGCTCCTACTAAAGAAGATGAGAAACAATTTAGAAGTTCCTCAACCTTATTCCCTATAAAGTTTTGTAAGCTCAACAACGAGCTTGTGATGTGTCATTGTCACTTGATGAGCTCAAAGCTACCCTACATGAGATGGCATATGAAAAATCCCTTGAATTATATGACTTTCCTTGTGAATTTTACAAAACCACCTAGGAATTTTTGGGGTCGAACCTACTCAAATTTTAAGAAGAAACTATTGCATCTCAATTTGTGGGGACCAAATTAAATTAGAGTCTCATAAAATTCGTCCCCAATGATAGTGATTTGGATCTCATTACTAGTTGGAGACCCATTACCCTACTTAACCTATCATATACAAATTTGTCCAATGCATTGAATTTGAGGATTAAGTACTTACAACCAAATATTATTCAACCTAAAAATATAGGATTCATCAAAGGACAACATCATTATCATATGGGAGAGTATTGAGTGGGTTAGATCATTTGGCTTAGATGCACTATTCATTAAAACTTGCTTTGATAAATCCTATGACAAGGTCAAGTGGACTTTTATTTTGGTCATGTTGAAAACACTAGGGTTTGAGACTTACTTTATTCACACCGTGGAAACTCTTTTTGTTGATGCCCCTACTTATATCTCTATCAATCTTAAAAAATATAAAGTAATAAACTTATTTATCTCTATCAACAAAGGATTCATGTAACATACCTGACCACTATGGTGCCTGCTAGGATGGAGGGGCACTAGGAAATTTATGAATTACCTCTAAATTCGACCATTAACACTCAACTCAAATATCAACTGTAACAACACCTAATCCCTACCCTTCGTTAGGTAGGTGGGATGAACAAAATGTTTCCTGATATTTTTCTAAATTACTTTCTTTAAACATATCTCCAATTCCTATTATGAGCTTAAAGGTTAAATATGATACTCAAGAGATTTCCATCAACTATCAATATGCTCAATTATGAGCTTTGGACATGGATATACGATCTCTTAAATATCTTAAGAATTAGCCTTAAGGATATGTCATCATGTCCACGTGGACCTTATTTCTCATGTGCCAGTTGATGTGGCCCCTACTCTATGACTTAGTCAAATTTTTTTGGACAAAATTAAGGAAGTGTCAATGGCATGCATTGGTTTGATTGTCGATGGACAAAACCTGTTAGGCATTAATGAAAAGAATCAGATGATTTCTGATGGAAAAGAATCGGTCCAACTCGCCAATGAATAGATCAACCCAAGTGTCAATGGGCACGAAACTTAACCCTCCAATGAAAATTTTTTCCCAAACCATTGATGAGAGGAAAATTCAAAACATTGATGCACCCATTAGAAAGGATGGTGTGTCATGACATGTGGATGCAGACATGACATGACATGTGGATGTTGACATGGAATGACATGTGGATGTTGACATGGAAACTTAAGTTTTGACGGGTATTGTTCTGAAATCACTGATGAACACTAAAAATCAAATCGTCGATCCAATGAACAATCTGCCCAAAATTACCGATGAACACATTTTGACTGGTCATTCCACCGATGGGAAAATCGGTCAAAGCAGTGATGAACAAGTCGATAGAGGTTTCGATGGGTCAATGGAGAAATCGGTTCATATCACTGATGGACTATATTTCCAAGGCCCGATGGCAATAATTTGGTCGATTGTTGATGGGGCTAGGGTGCAGATATCAATGGTATTGGAGGGTTTAGTTCCCAAGGGTGTAGATATCAAGGGTATTGGATGGTTTAGTTCCCAAGGGTGATTCTTCTAGGAACACTGATGAATGATCAAAACATAACTTTACATAGTTTCCAATCATATTTTAACATTATTTAAGATGGAACCTAGAACATTGAACTGTCAATCTAGAATCTGGGTATTCAGATTCACTTTAAAATCTTTATAAAAGAGCATGAACGGACCTAGACGATTCAATTTTAACTTAGCTTGTAATGAAACCTAGAGGGAAGAACCATCCATAAAGATATCCAATTTCTTGGAAAGACTTTCTTCCTCCTTGATAAAATATTGGACTTCGGATAGTTGGATATTCAAAAGTCTACAACCCGTATAACTTCAAACAATGAGTCTACTTCTCAAGTCAGAGTGCAACTCCATCCTTTTTCTCCACAATTTCTCAACTTATGAATATGATTACCTTTCACAAACCAAGTAAACAAAGCTTCTTCACATAGTAAGCCCGATGCATATGATTTTTTTCATCCTTTAATTTTGCACATAAAATTTCAATGCTTGTAATGTCCCTAATTTGAACCCCATTTGTAGTTGCGAATATAGGCTAGTGAGCCATTTTGGTTTTTGCATGCACATGAGTAGTGTGCAATGTAAGGATCCATATAGGCTGGTGAGCCATTGGTACCAAGTTTTGGTATTGCACGCATTTGTGGAGTGCACGAGGTTGGTTATCAAAGAAAAGGTGCACACATTCCATAGTGTTGTGCATACATGAGCTAGTGTGTGTGGATTGTGCATTAAGGGAGGGTGTGCATATTCCACAATGTTGTGTGCACATAAGCAAGTGTGTGGGAATGATTGTGATGTGTTTGTGTGTGTGTGTGTGTTTTGAGGCTGGAGAACCTATGTGACTATTGGGCTAGTGAGACGGGACACAAATAAGATAGTGCGCCTATCCATGTAAATACAATCTCAGATATTAATATAATATTACATAGTTGCATGCAGATAAATTTAGACAAAAATAGACGGGGGATGAACTCCACCGAAAAAGGGAAAATGGGGGGAATATTTTAATAATATTTTCGAAAAGTGTAATTTACGGATATATTATTTATCCTAAGTTTTTGAGGGATGGGAATGAGTCACCAAGTGCCTAAATTTTATTCTGAAGGTAATAAGTGTCTAGTTGAAGGCATGCAATATATATTTCTAACCTTAGTGTAATTCATGTAAGTCACTCATTCGGAAAACCTTCAGACGAAATTTCCTCTGGGAAGGAATACGTATTTTGTTGTAACTTATTGTCATTTTGCTTAACCTTGTGCTTGGAAAAATATTGGTATGATTGAAGAAGCGAGTTTTTGGGCCTGTAGTTTTTCCAAGAGGCTGGTTGTTAGGCCCGTGAGCAATCTCTCAAAGTGAGATATTGGTTGGGATTTGGATGGGAATTGTTCCCTGGTGCATTAGGCATTAGTTGCAGTGTTTTGAGACTCCCTGATCTAGCCTCTTGTTGAATCCTTGGAAGGGAAGTGGGGAAGTTGAAGGACTCTTGAGAAGAGAAGGGGCACACTTCCTAGGGTGGGACAGACATGTGGGGAATGAGGGACCGTAGACTAGTTGCAGTGTTGATACATTGGACTGAGCAATTCCATTGCTTGTTAGACCATAAATTGGCACTAGGAATCCTTTTTCCCTGGTGTATTTTGATCCCCAGCTCGGGGGTGACATGTTTCTGAAATATTATGAGAAACAATATCTATGGCTAGGAGGAACATCTAAGTCACACACCCGGTTGGTGTCTTTTCATAAAATATAATGTTCTTACGTGCTTGTCTTTTTACTGTGTGCTTATTCATTTGTATATGTTATGATCTATTACTTGCATAGTGTTTCATATGAATAATGGTTATTATTTTTTTAATGTTGTCTATTCTATAAGTGTGATGTGAGTATTTAGCATAGTATTTGTATATGTTGATTATGCTAGTTGATAAGTAACTTCTATTAAGATAGTCCTGGTAAATGGTCAAGAGTTTCTAGAGGGAGGATAGAGGTACCGTGTGCACGAAAAGTGGATCGTGTGCACAAGTGACTATTTTTGTTGTGTGCGTTGGAACCTAGTCCGCGTGATTAGGAAAGCAAGACCTACAAGAGGAATTAGAACATTTATGTACGTTGTGGTATTCATATGCTCTGCATGGTTATGCGCACAATAATGTTTGCATGTTTGGAGTGGTCTTACATTCTAGAATGTCAATGTGCTCAGTATGCTTGAGCATACAGATTTATTTCAAGTTACTTACACTATTATAATATGTATAAACAAGAGGGATTGTAGTGTGGTGCTAATCAATTTGGATTATGCACACTTCCTCGAGTGATTCCATGCAATTTAATGTTAATTGTGTGCTATACTTTTGATGTATCTTTGCTCAACAATAAGTTGGGTGACGTTACATTATGGTATCAAAGTTGAAGTTGGAAGGATTTGGGTGACTTGGCCCAACCTGGAAGGTTGGAGACATTACATTATGGTATCAGAGCTGAAGTTGGAAGGATCTGGATGATGTGGATTGGCTTGGAAGGTTGAAGATGTAACATTCTAGTATCAGAGAAATCGGTTCAACATTGCACTTGTATGGGCAAGAGATTAGCATGAAATAGACATGTGCATTAAGTATTGGTGTTGCGTCGTGCAGATTTATTTTGCGTGAAAAACCATTGGTGCGCAGTATAGAGTTATGATGCACGCAAAAACAACAATGCGTAGGTCTGCACACTAGAAAATGGGATGTTAAAAAAATCCATGGAATTTGAAGAAAGGATACTGACAAGATGGTGCAGAGTTTTCATGAAGTTATCTTATGAATCCATCTAACAAATCTTGTTGCCTACACATTTTGCAGAATTATCAACGATTAGAACATTACAAAATCAATGAAGAAGGTCAAAAGCATGGAAGATGTGCAGTGGGCTTACAGCCCTGATGATGAGTTCGAAGATTTGTATGTCGGTTTGGGTGCTGATGGTACAAAATCCAAGGAAAAGCACATAAATTTGGTAGAAACCATAAAAGGACTACAAAAAGATGTTAAAATATATAAAGTTGATGATGAAAGGCTTATGAAATCTAAGGAGCAACAAGATAACTTCAATGTCAAGTTGATGCAAAGATTAGACAAATTAGAAAAGAAAATGGATAAGGAGATAGAGTCAAGTAGGTCAAGAAGTCGTAGGTCTTCTGATGAGAAAATAAGAGAAGCAAGAGGTGTTGATAGGAAACATCACCATTCACCAAAGCATTCTTTTAGGAAAGCACGCAGTAGCTCAAGTCCATCTCTTGATAGAAAGCATAAGAGGAGGACGAGAGTGGACAAGCTACAGGGAGAAATGAATAAGATCAAGCGTCCTACTTTTGATGGTGAGCAGAAGAGGGATGAGGATGCAAAAACTTGGTTGTTGGGTATGAGGAAATAATTTCAGCTGCATAATTACTCCTCACAGGCAGAAGAACGAATAGCCATTTATCAACTCAAGGGAAAAGAATCAATGTGATGGGATCAATATGTCCAAGTGCAACACATTGATGAGGAGAAGGTTACTTGGAGGGAGTTCAAACTATATTTTGAAAACAAATATTTAACCAAGTTCTACTATGATATGAAAATGAAGGAGTTCTTTGAACTCAAGCTTGGGAGAACAACCATAAGACGAGCACGAAAGGAGAGTTTTAGAACTACTAAAATATGTTTCTTTCATCAAGGATGAGCAGTTGAAGATTCATAGGTATATGAGTGGGTTTCCCTCATTTATCAATGACAAGATACAATATGATGATCCCAAGACATTAGAGGAAACTATAAGGCGTGCTAAATGTCTTTATGATCATCAAAGGGGAAGAACAATATTACTAACTTAACAAGAACTATGACCTCAAAACGATAACTCTAGCCCTCAAAACCCATATTTTTTCATAAAAAACATGAAAATCAACCCCCAAATCAAAAAGTGGTGCTAAGGATAGCACCGTTTTTTCTAACGGGGTCAAAATTACAACATTTTTCAAACATGGCCTTTAGAACTAATGCAGTAACTCAGAAAAACCTTAAAATCAACACCCTAATCAAAAAGTGGTGCTACCTAAAGCAAAACATTTTTTTCTAAACATTAAAATTATATCTTTTTACAACCTAATTGAACTCGTGGCCTTGAAAACCAAACTTTACACAAATAAACAATCCAAAATTGGACCCTAAATCATCACTTGAAAATTTATTTAGAAATTTTTTTTAGTTAATTTACACTAAAAAATAACTAAATAGAAAGGATAAAATTTTCACAAATAATTTTTTCTTAAAACTGAAGAAAAAAATACATTCAAAATTCAAATTAAAAAAATATATATATATATATTAAAAAACAAGGTTAAAACGAGAAAAAAAAAAAAATGAAAATTTCCAAAAAAACAATAATTTAATGCTAAAATGCATATTTTTTTTTTTAAGAAGCATTATACAACTACCTTTAAAATGTTAAAAAAAAAAAAACTAAATTCAATGAAAAAATGTCTATTTTAATTGACTCAGGAGTTAGTCACAGTTATCTAGATCCAAAAATGGTGGAAAGATCCCAACTATCGAGAAGCAAACTTGGAAAACCTTGGTTAGTGTAGTTAGTTACAGGGGAAAAAAATAAAGTTAATGAGATGATCAAGACATGTCCAATGGAGATGAATGGAATGCGCACAAAATCCGATTTGAATATTATACCTTTCAGCTCATACAATTTCCTCATTGGTATGGATTGGTTGGATCAATATCAAGTGGTTCTAGACTCTTACATTAAGGCGTTTACTTGCCTGGATGAGAAAGGAAATTCAAGAATAGTTCAAGGCATTCCAAGGGCTGTAACTACCAGAGAAGTTTCAACATTGCAATTGAATAATAGTTATAGGAAAGGATGTCAAGTATTTTCAACACACATGGAAGAGGAACCTAAGGATAAAGTGCCAAGTGTTGAAGATTGTGCAATACTAAAGTAATTTGAGGATGTCTTCAAAGAGGTATTGGGATTGCTTCCGAAACAAGATATTGATTTCTCTATTAATCTGATGCCAGGATAACTCATATATCCAAGCTTCCTTATAGGATGAGTACGTCTGAACTGAAGGAGTTGCATATGCAACTTGAAGAGCTTCTAAAGAAGGGGTATATACACCTAAGTTCGTCTCCTTGGGGTGTGCCAGTTCTATTTGTAAAAAATAAAGATGGTACGTTGAGAATCTGCATTGATTTCAAGTAGGGAATAAGGTAACAGTGAAGAACAAGTATCATTTTCTAAGGATAGATGACATGTTTGATCAACTAAGGGGAACAAGGATATTTTCCAAGATAGATCTCAAATATGGATATCACCAAGTGAGAATAAAAGAGGAAGACATCAACAAGACTGCCTTCAGAACAAGGTATGGTCATTACGAGTTCATAGTGGTGCCATTTGGGTTTTTGAATGCACCAATTGTCTTCATGTGTTTAATGAATGGATTTTTCAGAGTTTACTTGGATAAGTTCATCATCATATTTTTGGATGACATTCTTATTTACTCAAAGTCCGAGGAAGAGCACGAGAAACACTTGAGGATGGCACTGCAGGTATTGAGGGAGAATCAACTTTATGTAAAGTTGAGAAAGTGTTCATTTTATCAACGGCGTATTCATTACTTGGGTCAGATCATTTCAGAGGGAGCAATAGTTGTGGACCCAACAAAGATAAGAGTTTTTGATGGATGGCCAACAAGAAGAAATGTCGCAGAAGTGAGATCCTTTATGGGACTAGCGGGGTACCACAAAAGGTTTATTGAAGGATTCTCAAATATTGCACATCCAATTATATATTTGCAAAAGAATGTGTGCGATTTGAATGGAATCTAGATTATGCAAGGAGTTTGCAACACTTGAAGAGTTTGTTGACAAGTGCACTGATTTTGAGAATTGTTAATCCTGATGCTGACTTCGTTGTGTGCACGTATGCAAGGAAGGACTTGGTGGAGTCCTAAGTCAAAATGGACAAGTGGTATGCTACGAATCAAGGAAGTGGAAGGAGCACAATATACTATGCTACTCATGATTTAGAATTGGCAGCCATAGTGCATGCCTTGAAGATGTGGAAGCATTATCTCATGGGTAAACGATTTGAGCTAAGAACAAATCATTGTGGTCTAAAGTATTTGTTTGGAAATCCAAGTTTAAATGTCATTCAAAGTAGGTAGTTAGAGTTCCTCAGTGAGTATGACTTCGACATAAATCATATTAGAGGAAAATAAAACAAGGTGGTTGACACACTCAGCAAGAGGGTGCATGAGATGCATGTTACAAACATTAGAATGTAATAGACAGATTTGTGCAACAAAATTTTGGAAGTTTCCAAATCATATCTGCGCTATGTATACATAAAGGCAAACTTACAACGAGGTATGTCGCAATACAATTTGGAAGGTTAAGACCTAAGAGAGGATGAGATCCTCATGTAGAGACGCATAATCTATGTGCCAAATGATCAGGAGTTGAAAATCCTGATATTGTCAGAGATGCATAAGGTTACTTTTGTTGGACATCCATGTTACCAAAAGACTATTGTTGTAGTAAAGAAACAATATTATTGGTCAGGTATGAAAATGAAAGTTTTTTATTTTATTGCTAGATGTCTCGAATGTTGAAAGGTCAAGGTTGAGCACAAACATCTAGTTGGTTTTCTACAACCTTTGTTCATTCTTGAGTGGAAGTGGGAAGTTATAACGATGGATTTTATAACTAAGTTTCCTAGGACTAATAAGTAACATGATGGTATTATGGTGGTGGACACACTTACTAAAGCTGCCCATATTATTCCAGTAAAATCAGCGCATAAGACAACTAAAATTGTTGATATTTTCATGCGCGAAGTTATTAGGTTGCATGGTGTTCCTAAGAAAAATGTGTTTGATAGAGATTCCAAGTTCACCTCAAAATTTTGGAAAGGGATATTCAAAGGATTTGGAACAAATCTAAACTTTAGCACAACATATCACCCTGAGTCAGATGGACAGACAGAGAGGGTAAATCAGGTGATTGAAGATATAATGAGGATGTATGTGATGGATAAACCATGGATATCAAGCATATTTAAATATGAGTCCATTAGAAGCATTGTATGGTAGAAGGTGAAACACACATGTGAGTTGGGATAACTCAATAGACCACACAATAGTTGGGATAGATTTGCTTCGGGAAATGGAAGAGCAAGTGGTAAAGATAAGGAATATTTTAAACACTTCCCAGGGAAAACATAATAGATGTGAAAATAAAGGAAGAACCCATAGATATTTTAAAGTGGGTGATCACGTGTTTTTTAAAGTAAAATCCAAGCGCAATTCCTTGATGTTGGGGAAGTGTTCTAAGTTAGCAATGTGCTATTGTGGGCCATTTGAAATCCTAGAGAGGATTGGTCATGTTGCATATATACTTGCATTGCCTGCATATTTGTGTAATCATAAGGTTTTCCATGTGTCATTTCTTAAGAAGTATGTACTTGATGCTAATCATTTCATTGATTGGAATGTGATTCAGGTGGAGTCATAAGGTGATTGAGTGTGATCGGTTGGCATATTGGATCAGAAATTCAAGCAACTCTAGAATCAATCCATGGAGTTGGTAAAGGTCCAATGGACGTGGTACGTTCCTAAGGACGCAACTTGGGAGATAGAGGATGTTATACGAGTAGAGTATCCTCATATTTTTGAAAATATTTGAAGTTTTGTATGTATATGTGTATATAATGCACTTAGGAAAATGCATAAATAAGAGGGATGGAAATGTAATGTCCCTAATCCGAACCCGATTTGTAGTTGCAAATATAGGTTGGTGAGCCATTTTGTTTTTTTCGTGCACTTGAGTAGTGCGCAATGTAAGGATCCATATAGGTTGGTGAGCCGTTGGTAACAAGTTTTGGTACTGTGCACATCTGTGGAGTGTGCGAGGCTAGTTATCAAAGAAAAGGTGCGCGCATTCCATAGTGTTACATGTACCTGAGCTAGTGCATGTGGATTTCGCATCAAGGGAGGGTGCACATATTCCACATTGTTTCATGAAGACAAGTAAGTGCATGGGAATGATTGTGATGTATGTGTGTGTGTGTGTGTGTGTGTGTGTGTGTGTGTGTGTGTGTGTGTGTGTGTGTGTGTGTTTTGAGGTCAGAGAGCATGTGTGACTATTAATATAATATTACATCATTGTGAGTAGACAAACTCAGACAAAAAGACACGGGGGGATGAACTCCACCGAAAAAAGGAAAAAGGGGGGAATATTTTAATAATATTTCTGAAAAGTGTAATTTACGAATATATTATTCATCCTAAGTTTATGAGGGATTGGAACGAGTTACTAAGTGACTAAATTTAACTATGAAGGTGACAAGTTTCGAGTTGAAGGCATGCAATATATATTGTTGGATTTACTGTAATTTGGGGAGGTCACTCATTCAAAAAACCTTCAGATGGAATTTCCTTTGGGAAGGAATACATATTTTTTTGTAACTTATTGTCATTTTTCTTAACCCTGTTCTTGGGAAAATATTGGTATGATTGAAGAAGCAGGTTGTTAGGCCCATAGTTTTTCCAAGAGGAGAGTTGTCAGGCCCGTGAGCAATCTCTCCAAGTGAGAGATTGGCTCAGAATTGTTCCTTGGTGCATTGAGAATTAGTTGTAGTGCTATGAGACTTCTTGATCTGACCTGTTGTTGAATCCCTAGAAAGGAAGTGGGGCATCCAAAGGACTGTTGAGAAGAGAAGGGGCACACTTCCTGGGGTGGGACAAGAATGTGGGGAATGAGGGATTGTGTTAAGCCCTAATATTGGCTCATTACCCCTTAATTGGGGAATATTACATTAGTAATGTTATTTTATTTATGTTGGCTTTATTCCATTAGTTGTAATTATACCTCCTAGTCTCCTATATATACCAAGAAGACATTTTCATTTGGAATCATCTTGGAATTGTACATTTATGTGGGCATAAGAAGGTTTCCCCCTCGAAGAGGGTTATTATCTGAATTTCTCTCTTTTTCAAGGCGTTGAGTACTTATTCTGAGTTTTTTCTATGCTATATTGATATTTGGTTCTTAACATATGGTATTAGAGCTCAAGGTCTTGGGGTTTCACTGCTACGTCTAAGACACCTTGGAATTTTCGCTATAACTTTTTTTCTACAACATTTCAGAAGGAATGGATTGGACGATATTTAGTATACAGATCAAGGAACGTTGGGTTAAAATTTTAGCTCCCGAGGCCTTATAATTTTGTAGATACAGCCTGTGCAAGATAGGGTTCTAGAATCATCCTGAACTGAGTCATTGCGGAATTTTTGCTATAAAATTTTTTCTGTAATATTTCAGACCTTGAAATCCGGAGGGTATTCATAGAAATTAGTAAGGTATCTGTGGTAAAAATTTGAGCTTCTGGTCATCTAACATTTGTAGATACACCCTGTGGAAGATAGGGTATCTAATTAGTCCTATTGACTAGTCTCAAGAATGTGTTCCAGGTAAAACAATCATAACTTCTTCCTAGAGTATCCAAATTGAGTGAGACTAGTTTCATTGGATAGTGGACAGTCTGTAGTATTTTTGATATGGTTTTCAGAATTTTATATCAATTATTTTGTGCGAGGCATGCTATACAAGTGACATCTCCCAAAAAGGCCAAAAATCAGCAAGTTGTGGGGAAGTTACCGTAAATTCCACTTGGCACATCCAATTTTGATCAGACCTATGGCATTGAAGAGAAGAAATATCAAAGAACTACAAAAAATAAGGTTTCATACCCAAAAGGGCTGAAACTTTGGATATACAACAGAAGAAATATTGTCTAGCAGAACCACCTCAAAATCAAGGTTCAAAAGTGATACTTGGCCAACATGCCACCCAAAAAGGGAACTTCTACACCAAATAAGCCTCCAGATAATCCTACATGGACTCTTGATGAAGGTGAAGGAATTCATAGCAACATAAATGATTTACAAAATAAGACAGTAACAAAGTATAAACTACAAGAGATGATGGAGGGTTTAAAA
>JASDQU010435573.1:0-19805 GCA_032191745.1 Picea mariana | reverse complement strand
TTGAGGTAAAATTTGACCCCTGGTCCAGATTCTGATCATCCATGAGAGGAGAACACAATATGAGTATGGAGGTCAAAAAATTATGGTCAATGGGGTGCAGTTTTAGGATGATGGTTCCTCTCAGATATCTTGGGACCCTAGGACTACAGTGTTTGAAAACTCGACAACTAGTACAAATGAGACAACCAATTTTCACCTTCCATAGTTTACTCTTGGGATGATTAGGATTGGTTTCTTGGAGGAGTGGTATTCCAAGGAGTTGTACAAGTTTACATAGCCTATTATTTCCTATCTTATTAGGGGCAATCAAATACATTCTTGTGTTATCACCTTGCATATCCATGTTAACAGTAGAGGGTGATTCACATCGTACATGCCCGTTTGGGACCCTGGTGACTTTATCACTGACAGGCAAGTCCAAGAGAGGTTCGCATGGAGGGACGTTGTGAAAAATGTGTTGGAAGATATGGAGAAGTGTACGACTTGTCAATAGTAAAGGTCAGGTCACACTCATATAGCAGGGTTGATGCAACCCTTGCCCATTTCTGAGCGAGAGTAGGAGATCATGTTGATCGATTACATCACATGTTTATCAAGGGTGCATGGAGTAGATAGTATGTGTGCAGTGATTGACCAGTCATCAGAGTTCACACACTTTTGGGTCATGTCTTTAGAGTTCACACACAGTGATTGACCAGTCACCATATTTCATCATCAAGATAATTTTCGCACAATTCACTCTTGGTTCTATGAAATTCCAATGATTTCCATAATTTTGGGTTATTATTGAGCATACTTTAATTAAATACACTAAAGGTATTATTTGGATCACATAATCTGAGGGGATGCTTGTTAGGAAATGAGGAACACTTCCACACTAAGCCTAGCATAATACAGGAAGAAAGATTTAAACAAGAAAGTAAATGACAAAGAAAACACACCGTACATAGAGATTTTACCTTGGAAACCCAAATGGGAAAATCAACATTCCTTGAGCATTCTGCTCTCTTATTCATTTAGAATAAAAGGTTACATGCCTAACCTTGGTCCACACCTAATACATAATCGACATCATACCTTCTTACTTTACACAAGATCAACCCTGTAGCCAATTCCGTCTTACATCTGCATGACCAACAACCTCTACGATTATTGATTAGCGATTAAGCCATTAGATTTTACAACATTACAACATGCCTTCTTCATAGGCTTTATAATAGGAAAAATACTAAAGAAAGGGCACCCAAGAAATGTTACAGATCCACGCATATCATTGGCTGCAAATCCCACAAATATTGGGATTCTGTTACAGATGACTACCAAGTCGGTTTACCAGTCAAATACCAGTCGGCCTTCATTTGTTCTTTAGTCGGTTGCCACAACCCACTTGTCTGTAGATTTTAACCTTGTACAATATTTTACTGCAAATAGATTTTCAATAAAAGAACAGAAAATATACAATGGAAAATGCACACATTACACAGAGATTTTTCCCCTGGAAACCCAAGCTGGGAAAACCAACATATTCTATATTCATTCATAGTGATACATTGTTTACAATACAATATAAATATAGGATCCAACAACATCCAAAAACCTAACCCAATGACTTGGATTAGTCAAAAACCCTAATTCCTTAACCCGAAATAGAAAACCATTGGAAAAAACCATGTGCTGAAAAACCGCCCAAAAATGGACATGAAAATAGAGGCAACACGAAAAATAAGGAAAAAATGAGACACATTTCCCGAGACAAAAAAAATGCTCGGGGGTGTTTCCCAGAAGGGAGGGCCTAACAACCCCCCCTCAAACCCCCTTGTGCACCCGATGCAACGTAGCAGACACTAGTGCTAGTCATTCAAAGAATATAACACATACCTAACATTCTCCCACTTGTTGTTTTCCTTGCATACAAGGGGTTACAGGGTTACATAGTCAACAATCCAGGGAAACAATGCCCATGGATCCTATACACCAAGATAAATTCTTAGCGCTCACTAATTTTGTTAATGAATATGCAACATTCTTCAAAGTGTCCACCTTCATCAACAACACTTTCTTTTCTTCAACCATGTCGCTCACAAAGTGATATTGAATATCAGTATGCTTTGTCTTTGAATGATAAGTTGGGTTATTCGCCAACAAAATTGCACTATGACTGTCACAATCTATCCTTACAGCTTTTTGTACCAACCCAATACTTGAACACAATCTTTGTAACCATATTTCTTCCTTACTTGCATGAATAGCTTCCATGTATTCAACTTTTGTAGTTGAAAGTGCCACTGCGACATGTATTTTTCTCATCCAACTGATTTCTTCTCCAAATCGATTAAAAATATACCTGCTTGTATATCTCTTATGATCCAGATCTCCAGTCCAGTCTGCATCCACAAAGCCATGTATTTCCAACCTCTATCTAATCCTGGTCTTCCTTGGTAGCACAATCCATAGCTAGCAGTGCCACACAAATACCTTGAAACCTTTTTTACTGTTGTCCAATGCTCCTTCCCTGGTTTTGACATACTCCTACTCAAAACTCCCATTACATGTGCAATGTTCGGTCTAGTACAAACCATTGCATACATTAAACAACCAACTGCACTCACATATGGAATATGAGACATGTCCTCCTCCTCTTCCTGTGTCTTGGGACACTAATCCACATATAAATTTACACCAACAAGAATAGGGACCTTGACAGATTTACATTCCTTCATATTAAGCCTTTGCAATATTGTCTTGACATATTTTCTCTGATTTAACCAAAGTTTCATCTTTTTCTGATCTCTTTTAATTTCCATGCCCAAAATGAAATTTGAAGCACTGAGATCCTTCATGTCAAATTTAGAAGACAATTGAGTTTTCACATCCTGGATAATCTCCTTGTCATTTCCTATCAACAACATGTCATCCAAATACAAGACCAAATAAATCAAATGATCACCAATTAATTTAAAATACACACATTGATCCTCTTTTCTACTTGTGAAGCCAAGTCCCAACATATAAGTATCAAATTTTTGATACCACATCCTTGGTGATTGTTTTAAACCATACATGGACATTTTAAGCTTGCATACCAGCTCCTTCTTTCCCTTCACAACAATGGCTTCTGGATACTTCATAATATATTTCTTCTCCCAGATCCCCATGTAGGAATGATGTCTTCACATCCATCTGTTCTACTTCAAAATCTAATGCAACAACAACATATAAAAAAAATCTTATAGAAGTTAACTTGGCAACAGGAGAAAAAATATCACCAAAATCAATTCCCTCAACATGGAAATAACCCTTTTCTACTAACCGAGCTTTGTATTTCTCCACTTTTCCTTCTACATTCAACTTCTTTTTAAATACCCATTTGTTGCCAATGGGATTTCTTCCAGTCGACAAATCCACTAGATCCCAAGCCTCATTCTTATCCAAGGATACCATTTCTTCATCCATGGCCTTTTTCTAGAGCTTTCCATCCTTTGAATCCATTGCCTCCCTGGCAATTCTAGGATCATCATCAGTAATAGACAAAGAAAAATTTGAACGAAAATCAGATGGAGTATACCTATCCGGTATCCTTCTTTCTCGAATTTATCTCCTCAATACTAGAGTATGAGGATACTCTTCTTCTGATTCTTTTTCTTCTATAGAGCCTGATTCATTATCCTTTAAATCAAACTCTATTTTCTCTGGTTCTTCCTTACTTGGTATAACTTATTGTTTAACAACATCCTTCATTTCTCTAAATACCACATCTCGCCTATGCAAAACCTTCTTAGTTTATAGGTTCCAAAGTTTATAACCTTTGAGACCATATTTTACCCAATAAAGATACACTTTTCGGCCTTCTTATCTAGATTACTCCTTCTTTCCTTTAGAACATGAACATAGGCCTCACAACCAAATAGCTTGAGACGTGTGAGAGAAGGTTTCTTACCAGTCCATACCTCTTGTAGATTCTTTTCATCCAGTGATGATGAGGGTGATCTGTTGACCAGGTAACATGCAATACTCACTGAATCTACCCAAAATTCTTTACCTAACCCGACGCCACAGAGCACGCACTTTGATTTTTCCATCAACGTCCTATTCATTATTTCTACAACTCCATTCCGCTGAGGTGTATATGGAGTAGTCTTCTTCCTTGCTATACCACACTTCTTGTATAATTCTTCAAATTCATTCCCGTATAACTCTCCTCCATTATATGTACTCAACACCTTCATTCTCTTCTCCGTTTGAATCTCAACAAGAGCCTTAAACTCTTTAACCTGTCAAAGACTTCATATTTCTTCCTAAGGAAATATATCAAAGTATTCCTTGAGAATTCATCTATAAATAAGACACAATACACATATTTTCCCAATGATGGAATCAACATAGGTCCAAACACATCACTATGAACTAGCTATAAAATTCCTTCTTCCCTCATTGCACCAGAGGGGAATCTTCCCAATTCTGCTTCCCATATACACAATTTTCACAGAAATTAAAATCCATAGAGAAGTTATACATACCTTCAACCATAACTTTACCATGTAGTATTCAAAGACCCTTCTCTCTGATATGCCCCAGTCTTTAATTCCACATCATAACCTTTTCTCCAGAGACTGTAGGAGTTCTTTCTTATTCAACTCCAATATCAAGAACAATGGAACTATTACACCCATTACTAATAGTTCTTTCTTGCATCTTATACATGGTTCCAAACCGAACTCCCTTCACCAACACCATTTCTCCTTGAACCATCCAACATGTTTCCTTTTCAAATATTGTTTTTACCACTACATCGTCCATTTTGCTTACAAAAATCAAATTTCTGGCTAAACCTGGGATGTGCAGAACACCATGTAGTGTTCTAATCCTTCCATATATGAGCCTCAACTTGATGTTTCCTCATCCTATGATTCTGGTTGTCGAGTCATCACCTAGGAAAATATTACCTCCATCATACCTTTCATGTTCACATAACCACTCCCTATGGGGAGTCATATGAAAGGATGCACCTGAGTCAAACAACCATGCCTCATGATCTGCATGTGTGCTTGAAGAATCCAAGTACACATCCTCTCCTTCTTCCTTGGAGGTATTTTCTTCTATACAAGGAGATTCTTCAGATCCCTTCTTTTTCTCAATTTTGTATATACACTGCTTCTTGTAGTGCCCTTCTTTTCCACATCTCCAACATACCTTTACAAACTTTTTGGGATATTTAGATCTACCCTTAGACTTAGATCTCCCACTTGAGGACTTAGATATATTTTTTTCCTTGGAGCATCCTCTTTCAAATAATGCATCTGTGCTTTGTCCTTCCATGTTCTTCTGTCTCATCTCCTCCAAAAACAAGGATGAGACCACTTCATCAAACTTCAAGGAAGTTGTATTACTACCTACGGCCACAACTAGACTATCCCACGAGTCTAGTAAAGAGCATAATAAACTAATACACTTATCTTCATCTAAAATTTTCATCTCAACAGATACTAACCGACTTACCACCGCATTGAAGGTGTTCAAATGCTCTTCCATCGAGTCTCTATCTCTCATCCTCAAGTTATACAAATTCTTTCTTAGGAAAAGTTTTTTTACTAGGTACTTAGGCTGATACAACTTCCCAAACTTATCCCAAAAATCTTTGGTTGTAGCTTCCTCTGACACATTTAGTAATACTGAATCTGAGAGACACAGTCGGATTGTGCTCTTCAACTTCTGATCCAAAATTTTCCAATCATCTGTTGAAGTTCCTGTAGGTGCAATACCTGGATCCACTGATCTCAGTCCACCAACATATCTTCCATCTTGAGCTTCTACAACTCAACAAATTTCCCATTAAACTTCTTGATCTCCATTTTTGAACTACTTGCAATTTATTTTCACCTGAAACATCAATACCATAGATCTCCCACTGTAACAAGTCTTATTATAGTCCCGAGCCAAACCCTTGACCACAAAGGCATCCCCCTAAATCCAACAAAGCTCTGATACCAAATATAGATTTTAACGTTGTACAATATTTTACTGCAAATGGATTTTCAATAAAAGAATAGAAAAGATACAATGGCAAATACACACATTACATAGATATTTTTCCCCTAGAAACCCAAACCGAGAAAACCAACATATTCTATATTCATTCATAGTGATACATTGTTTACAATACAATATACATATATGATCCAGCGGCATCCAAAACCCTAACCCAATGACTTGGATTAGTCAACAACCCTAATTCCTTAAAAGGAAATAGAAAACCGCCAGCAAAAACAATGAGCCGAAAAACAACCCAACAATGGACATGGAAATCAAGGTGACACGAAAAACGAGGCAAAAATGTTACATGTTTTCCGAGGAAAACAAAAATTTATCGGGGCTGCTGCCCCCAAACCCCCGAAGGGGGGGCCTAGAGCCCCCCCCTCAAACCCACCTATGCGCTTGGAACAAATTAGTAGACACTAATTCTATTTGTGCAAAGAATATAACGCATACCCAACATTATCGACCTCTTGTCAGCTGACCTCTTCAACTTGTTGTTCATGTCTTCGACTTCGACTTTACCTAGTCAAACCGCCTCAACCTTCAACTTGTTGTCGATGTCTTCGAATTTTATTTTACCCGGTCGAACCACCTTGACCTTTGACTTGTTTTTGACTTTGACTTTACCTAGTCAAACCACCTCGACTTTCAACTGTCAATCAATCCACCTCGACTAGACTTTCACTGCAAAGAATATAACAACCCAAAATTCTCCCACTTGTTGTTTTCTTTGCTGAAACTGAGAGATCTCTGAACTCTCATTCACAAATCCAGGGTAGCAATTCCCATTGCCTCTATGCACCAAGAGAACTTCACTGCACTCACAGACTTGGTCAAAGAGTCTGCTATGTTTTACAACGTGTATACTTTCTCTAACAATACCTTGTTGCTTTCCACCATGTATCTCATGAAATGGTATTTTACATCAATTTTCTTAGTCTTAAAATGATAAGTTGGGTTCTTTGCCAGGAATATTGTGCTTTGAATGTCACAACTTATCTTTATATCTTTCTACTCAAACCCAATTCCTGAACACAACCTTTTACTTCCATGAGTGGCTGTCATGTATTCAACTTCTATTATTGACAAAGCTATGACTGCCTGTCACTTACTCACCCAGTTGATTGCTCCACTGAACATCTTCAACACATATCCATTGGTCGACCTTCGTTGATCCAAATCTCCATCCCAGTCAGTGTCGAAAAATCCATATACATTTAATTCATTGTCACCTCTAGGTTTTCCTTGGTAGCATATAACATAATATTTTGTGCCACACAAATACTTGAATACTCTCTTGACAATTGTCTAGTTCTCCTTCCCAGGTGTCGACATGTATCTTCTCAACACTCCCACTACATGGGAAATGTATATTCGAGTGCAGACCATTTCATACAATAGAATACCAGCAACACTTACATAGAGAACACATGCCATGTCCTCTATTTCCTCATGTGTCCTTGGACATTGTTCAATAATTATCCTTTCTCCCACAGGAATTGGCACCTTCACGGGTTTGCAATCCTACATGTTGAAACGTTTCAATATTGTTTCAATATAATTCTTCTAGTTCAACCAGAGCTTTCTAGCTGCTTGATCTCTCTTGATCTCCATTCCCAGAAGGAAGTTCACTGCACCGAGATCTTTCATGTCAAACTTTGAGGGTAGTTTCTTTTTCACCTCCTTTATTGCGTTCATGCTATTTCTAATCAACAACATGTCATCGACATAGGATTCTAAATATATGAAATTCCCACCTTCTTCTTTGGAATATATGCAGTGATCAACTTTTCTTCTCACAAACCCCAAACTAATGATGTATGTGTCGAACTTTTGGTACCACATCTTTGGTGATTTATTTAGACCATAAAGGGATCTTTTTAGTTTGAAAACCAAATATCTATTTCCCTTTACTACAAATCCTTCAAGTTGTTTCATGTAGATTTCTTCTTCCAGGTCCCCATGTAGGAACGTTTCCTTTACATCCATCTGTTCTATTTCTATGTCATATGGTGCAACCAGAGACATTAGTACTTTTTATCCCCATTTTGTGGATAACTAAGGAGATGATGTCTCGAGGCCCTCATGTTGCAGATATGGAGTGTTGAGATATTAAATGACCAACAATACCCCTTTGCACAGATGTAAAACCCACTCACCACCATAGATGGTCACAGGTTTACATATTTCATCCACAACACCAGTTGGTTTCCAGAAGGCAGTGGGCTTTGCTCCATGAGGTACAAGTCAGTATTATGGTGAGCATCATTTCAATACCTAAGTCATTTGATTATGTTGCATCTTAGATTGCTCTATATTTCATGATATGTGCTTGGACATTATGCCTTTTTCCCTGGTTCACCTTGGTGGTTGACATTATGCTCTAGTAACTAGTCTTATTTGGGAATGGGTTTGCTGCTGGGAAATCCCTTAATGAGCCATCATACCGTTCCCGACCATACTTACCATTTTTCATCATTATTCCCCTATGTTTCCTTATCTCTTGGGATTTTAGGGTGTATTGACCCAAGAAGGGGTTGTCCCTAATTCTATGGAAAGAAAGGGCTAAAGGCCCATAGGGATTGGTGTTGGGTAAAAGATAAAAGCCATATATGAACCTTCTAGATGATTCACCCAGGGATCACCCAAGAAAGCAATAAAAAACGTATCTTTGAATAAAAGCGGACCCATAATATAATAAATAAATGGTTGAAAGGTAGATTTAAGGATATGAGGTCTCATCACGAGCTGAGCTATCACATCCATGGATATCTAGTGGTATGAAATTGTCATTATATGGTCACCAAGCCAAGGCAGTGACTCTCAATTGCATGGCTGAGAGAAAGGGGGTCTCATCACGAGCCAACCTTCTCATTTCCATTAGGAATTTTTGGGTGACATTGCCACCATCTGGTCACCATGCCAGGGCAGTGACGTTCAACCTCTCCTTGTGATATTTTGAAAGAAAAAATAAAGAAAGAAAGATAAAAGGAAAACGATGGGCTTGGAAAAATTTCATTTGCGGATGAAGGTACCACACACCCTCTACAAAGGCACCTAGGAATGAGACACTACGACCCCTAGTATGTCATGAGCCCTATTCCCTTTGAGTCTTGAACACATCCACCTCATACACTTTACATGGATTAGAAAGGGACCTCTTGGAGGCTCTCCTGAACCTAGGGAAAGACCTACCCAATAGGACACCTCATCAACCCTCCCATACTTAAGCTTGACAAGTCACATAATGTCTTTGAGCTATTAATTGTTTAATATAGTAATCTTTGATGCACATGCTTAGATGAATTATTTATTGATTGGATCCACTTGTCATGATGTTATGAATTGATATCCTTGGAGTGCATGTTCATTTGTCTTTGCAGGACCTAGATGGCGGACAGTTCTGGGAGAACAAGCCTAGCCTGGGCTTCCATGGGGATACAAGCCCATAGGTTGGATGCCAGGGGCCCACATGCTAGATGAGAGAAATATAACTTGGACGAGATTGATGATGACTTGGATGACCTAGCCCACTCATTTCTTACCAAACGATTTTACTAGGAGGGAAAAAACATCCCATTTTTAAACATGACATCATGACTATGGGGGCTATGGCTTGGTGGTGAGGTGCCACTCATTTTCACTTCAACATTTTGAGGAGAAGAGGGTCTTCACCATGATGAAATCACCTAGATGCTTGAAACGTGGCCTTTGGAGGCCCTTCCATACTTCTCCAACACCAATGACCTCCTCAAAGTGGCAAAACGTCCCCTAAAGGGGTGACGTCATCCTAGATTAGGGTTTAATTTTTGCAAAAAATGAAATTTTAAGTGAATTGTTTTATCTTATTTTGTTAAGGGGGAAATATTAGGGTTGTTGACCCCTAATATTGTGTTTTACTCCTTATTTTGTGGACAAGCCATGTTGGCTATTCTTTGTATAAATAGAGATCATAAGATCTCATTTTGAATCATAACTTTCCTCTTGTGAGAGGTTTTGGTCTGAAATTTTTGGCCTCCTTAGCTCTTTATCTCTTGTGCACGTTTGTGTGTATATGGTTGTGAATGGTTAATGGAAGAAATGATGTGCTAGCCTTAGAAGGTTATTTTCTAGCTCTTGTGGTGGATTTTCTTAGCATCTCTCTTGATCTTGGTATGGTTTTTACTCTCTTTCTATCATTTTATTCAAGTCAAGTATTGTTATGCTAGGATCTAGGTGGGAAGTATAAGGGAATACACTCCCACCATAGTCTTCACCATTTTTTTCTTCATCTCATTTATTAACAAGGGTTTGCTAAGAGGAGTATAAGGGCATACACCCTCTTAGCTTAAACCCTAGCTTAGAGAAACTTGCATTGGGAAGTAAAAGAGCTTACACCCCCAAGGAGGTAGCTTCTCTAAGCTCCTTGTGACTCCGTTAACCCAATAGTAAAGGCACTAGTCATTAAATTGTTGCATTGGAGAAATAAATTATTGCATTGGGAAACGTGAATTTCTGTCATTTTTACTTCTTACAAAGTGGATTGTCTTCCTTGTGCCTTGGGCACCTCACAACCACTAGGGCATCCTCATCTAAGGGATACTTGTTGCTTCTGTTACAAAAGTGTATCTTCAGCCATTAGGGCTGCAGAAACCCTAACCTATTTGCTCTAATAACTCTCTTATCAACCATTTGATTTTGCTCAAAGTTTGCACATTTACTCTCCTTGTCCTAGTGCACTTTTTTGAAATGTTTGAGGAGATTATAATGGGTGATTTTCTTGATGTAATACATTGAATTTTACAGGCATACGGATGATATAATTTTCTACAGACAAGTTCTTACAACAATCTTATCTTTTATGCTAAGAGTACTGGTTTTTCACCTTGAATTTAACTAGTCAATTGCTAATTTTTCTCTTGCATTTTTTACTTGATCCATAGCATTTATTGAGAATATTATAGTATATTTTTATTTCTTCTTTATACTGTCATCTGTTTCTGAAAATTAGGGACATAAATCTTAACTTTCTGATCCAACTAACATATACTATTGCAAGGTGTGTTTTCTTGTGTCTCAGGTAGGTACATCATCCAAGAAAGCACTATACCTGTGGGGCAACCATTAATTGATTCACAAGGCATATCTCCCTACCATTCATTCCATTTACACTTGACCTATAGGGGATTCATTTCCACTTCCCTCCATCTCCATCTCAATCCCCTTAGGGTCACCGAGATCACCTCCCTAGAGTGACCTAGTCACCCTTGAAGTGCGGGACCTACATCGATGTGACATTGGGTGTAGGATTCCCATAGTTGTAGCACTTTTTCCTTGGTTGGGTCAGGATTTTCCCAACCTACAACTTGTGCCATAACATTTTGGCACCATTTCCAGGGAGGATTTTGAATCCTCTTCGTATCCTAACAAAACTTTGGTAAGATATCCCAAAGCCTTTCCCTAAGCTTACCTGGCGACTCCAGCCAAGGGGTGTGCCCTTTCCACCCTCCTTGATGAGCTAATCTTGAAGCTCATTTGGTGACTCCACCTTCCCAAAACCTACTTTTCCCTTATCCATCTCCACCCCTTTGATGAGACCACTTCAGATTCATCTAACCACTCCACTGATGAACCATGGGGAAATCAAATTATCACTTGCTTAAAACATGGAGTGATATCCCAAAATTTGATGGTAATCTATCCTTAGTCGTTACACATGTCATCAACTTTGTTGACTTTCTTGAGTGTTATGGCTTGGAAGAGGATGATGAACTGACATAATCATTCTTGATATCACTGAATGAGAAACAAAGAAAATCTATTAAGTACATTATCCCGAAGGGTTTGACCATCCTTGTCCACAAATTTCTCAATCATTTCGGACCACCATCCTAGCAAGTGGAAGACACCATTAAGGACCTTGAGGATGTTTTCTGGGAGAGATCCTATCCATTGGAGCAAATTGATGAGTTGAGGGTGTTGTCATTTCAAGAACATATCCATTAAGAAGAAGAAAACTGTGATGGACCACAAACTCTTGACGAATTTCCACAAGCCCAAGACAAATACTCTATGGACGAGGACTTTTCCTTTGATCCTTTCCACCATTTGTTGAGGATCAAGCCTGTCATGATGAAAAGACCTCGAAGCAATAGATTATGAAGGAAATTGTCAAGAAGAAAAGAAGGTGCCTTGAAAAGAGAAAATATGTCGACACCTCAAATAAAGGATACCAAGTAATCGATGAACTGCTCTTTGCAAATGAAGAAAACTACCAAAAGGATCTCGATGAAGTTTCTCTTGCAGAAGATATGAATGAGACATTGTCCTCTACTGTACCTTTCAAAGAAGATGAAGTTATCCAGTTTTGTGAAGAAATAATAAAATTCTATGATGCAAATGAAATCATGGAACAACCTCTAGATACAGTTGATGTTCACATTGATGATTTCATACAGATTGGGAGATGCAGATGTGATTTGGGTTGTTTCATTTTTTACGGAGATTCTATCTATAACATTGAAGGCACATCCTGGATAATGGATACAAAAAGAATTTCTTCAGAGGATTTAGTTTTACAGCTAGATGGTCCATATATGTGTCAACCCGATGATATGGTCACATATTTGTTCCACCCATTCGAGGATGACCCGGCGTAGCATTTTCAGGATGATTTTCTACCACCATACTTAGATTTTGATAGACACCAGGTCATGGCCCACCCAAAGCAATCTAAGGCCCATGCTACCAAATGAAAATAATTTCATGTTGAGACTTTGGGTAGGGATTTGCATACAGAGAAGAGACGTTTCCTGAGTTCAACGAAGGAGTTTGTCTCCAAGGTTGTGCCTTACCCTGTTTCCTCTTGTTTGGGAAATCATAGGGTTTTCTTTGGATCTCTTGTCCTTTCTCAAACTTCAGGGAGTAGTGATATTCTATTTAAGGATGATGATGAGCCATCATCTAGTCCACTTCAAAGAGGGATAGATTGGTCTTGTGGCTATGCTTGCAGGCGGGATTTCCAAGATGATCGAGATCGTGGTTTATCTTTTCAGCAAGATTTCGTCCCTCCCACCCATCTCCATGAGTTTTATTTCATGATTGATTATATGTCTAATTATGATCATGATTACTATGTGTTGGAATTATCTTTTTTTGTTTCACATGTTTAACCATAGGGAGAAATGTCTTCATCCGATGATCATTTGGTTGCACTGGTTGTACGACTTCAACTGACATTGTCCAGCACATGATCTTCAGGGTCCCAAGTAAGTAGGTAAGTCATTTTGATTCCCTGCATTTTCATTTTGATTTCTCATATGAGTTTAGATGAATTTCATTTTCATTGTATTCTACTTGCATATTGATTTCATGCTTAGTTTAGAAATTTTTGAAAAAATGTCAAAATTTTATTTTTTAGTCTAGTGGGTTTTGATATGATTATATGAGAACAAGGATGAGTATGCCATCCTACACTTGAAAATTTGATGTTTACTTGTAGGAACATGTCTACCAGGAGATGTTGTGGTTCGCATGCACTCTATGAGGAACACATGTCCCCAAGTAGGACCCAGATGTTATCCCCATTTTGTGGATAACTAAGGAGATGATGTCTCGAGGCCCTCAGGTTGCAGATATGGAGTGTTGAGAGATTACATGACTAGAAGTACCCCTTTGGACAGATGGAAAACCCACTCACCACCACATATGGTCACATGTTTACAAATGGCATCCACCACACCAGTTGGCATCTAGAAGGTAGTGGGCCTTGCTCCATGAGGTACAAGTTAGTATTATGGTGAGCATCATTTCAATACCTAATCCATTTGATTATTTTGTATCATAGATTGCTCTAGATTTCATGATATGTGCTTGGACATTATGCCTTTTTCCCTGCTTCACCTTAGTGGTTGACATTGTGCCCTAGTAAGTGGTATTCTTTGGGAATGGGTTTGCTACTGGGAAATCCATTAATGAGCAATCATACTGTTCCTGACCATACTTACCATTTTAGATCATTATTCCCCTCTGTTTCCTTATCTCTTGGGATTTTAGGGTGTATTGACTGAAGAAGGGGTTGTCCCTCATTCTATGGGAAGAAGGGGCTAAAGGCCCAGAGGGGTTGGTGTTGGGTAAAAGATAAAATCCATATATGAACCTTCCAGATGCTTCGCCTTGGGATCACCCAAGAAAGCAATAAAATGCTTATCTTTGAATAAAAAGGGACCCATAATATAACAAAGAAATGCTTGAAAGGTAGATTGAAGGATATGAGGTCTCATCATGAGTCAATATATCACGCCCATCGATATATTGTGGTATGACATTGTGATTATCTGGTCACCAAGCCATGGAAGTGACTCTTAGTTGCATGGTTGAGAGAAAGGATGTCTCATCACGACCCAACCTTTTCATTTCCATTAGGCGTTTGTGGGTGACATTGCCACCATCTAGTCACCACACTAGGGTAGTGACCTTCAACCTATCCTTGTGCTATTTTGAAAGAAAACATAAATAAATAAAGATAAAAGGCAAATGATGGGCTTGGAAAAAGTGCATTTGCGGACGAAGGTACCACACACCCTCTACAAAGGCACCCATGAATGAGACACTACGACCCCTAGTATGTCATGATCCCTATACCCTTTGAGTCTTGACCCCATCCACCTCATACACTTTACATGGATTAGAGAGGGACCTCTTGGAGGCTCTCCTTGACCTACGGAAAGACCTACCCAATAGGACACCTTGTCAACGCTCCCATACTTAAGTTTGACAAGTCACATAGTGTCTTTGAGCTGTTAATTTTTTGATATAGTAATATTTGATGCACATGCTTAGATGGATTATTTATTGATTGGGTTCACTTATCATGATGTTAGGACTTGATATCCTTGGAGGGCATGTTCATTTTTTTTTGCAAGACCTAGCTGGTGGACTGTTCTGGGAGAACAAGCATAGCTTGGGCTTCCATGGGGATACAAGCCCACAGGTTGGATGCTAGGGGCACTCATGCTAGATGAGAGAAAGATAACTTGGACGACCTTGATGATGATTTAGACAACCTATCCCACCCATTGCTTGCCAAACGATTTTCCCAAGAGGGGAAAAACGTCCCATTTTTAAACATGATGTCATGACTATGGGGGCTAGGGCATGGTGGTGAGGTGCCACTCATTTTCACTTGAATGTTTTGAGGAGAATAGGGTCTTCACCATGATGAGATCACCTAGACTCTTGACACGTGGCTTTGGTAGGCCCTTCCATACTTCTCCAACACCGATGACCTCCTCAAAATGGAAAAACGTCCCACAAAGGGGTGATGTCATCATAGATTAGGGTTTAATTTATGCAAAAGATGAAATTTTAAGTGAATTGTTTAATATTATTGTGTTAAGGGGGAAATATTAGGGTTTTTGACCCCTAATCTTGTGTTTTACTCCTTATTTTGTGGACAAGCCATGTTGGGTAATTTTTGTATAAATAGAGATCATAAGATCTCATTTTGAATCATAACTCTCCTCTTGTGAGAGGTTTTGATTTGAAATTTTTGGCCTCCTTAGCTCTTTAATTCTTGTGCACTTGTGTATGGCTATGGTTGTGAATGGTTAATGGAATAAGTGATGCGCTAGCCTTGGAAGGTTATTTTCTAGCTCTTGTGGTGGATTTTCTTAGCATCTCTCTTGATCTTGGTATGGTTTTTAGTCTCTTTCTATCATTTTATTCAATTCAAGTATTGTTATGCTATGAGCTAGGTGGGAAGTATAAGGGAATACACCACCACCAAAGTCTTCACCATTTTTTTCTTCATCTCATTTATTAACAAGGGTTTTCTAAGAGAAGTATAAGGGCATACACCCTCTTAGCTTAAACCCTAGCTTAGAGAAACTTGCCTTGGGAATTAAAATGGATTACATCGCCAAGGAGGTAGTTTCTATAATCTCTTTGTGACTCCATTAACCCAATAGTAAAGTCACTAGTCATTAATTTGTTGCATTGGAGAAATAAATTATTGCATTGGGAAACATGAATTTCGGTCATTTTTACTTCTTACAAAGTGGATTGTATTTCTTGTGCCTTGGGCACCTCACAACCAATAGGGCATCCTCATCTAAGGGATACTTGTTTCTTTTGTTAAAAAAGTGAATCTTCAGCCATTAGAGCTGCAAAAACCCTAACCTATTTTCTCTAATAACTCTCTTATCAACCATTGATTTTGGCTCAAAGTTTGCACATTTACTCTCCTTGTCCTAGCACAATTTTTGGAAAAGTTTGAGGAGATTCTAGGGGCTGATTTTATTTCTGTAATACATTGAATGTTACATCAATAAGGCTGATATAATTTTCTGTTGACAAGTTTTTACAACAACCTTATCTTTTATGCTAAGAGTATTGGTTTTTCACCTTGAGTTTAGCTAGTCAATTGCTAGTTTTTCTCTTACATTGTTTACTTGATCCTAAGCATTTATTGAGAAAATTATAGTATATTTTACTTGCTTATTTATACTGTCATCTATTGACAACAAGATTAAATTTCTGATCCAACTAACATATACTATTGCAAGGTGTGTTTTCTTGTGTCTCGAGAAGGTACATCATCCAAAAAAGCATTGATTCACAAGGAATACATCCCTACCATTCATTCCATTTAAAATTGACCTATAGGGGCTTCATTTCCACTTTCCTCCATCTCCATCTCAATCCTCCTAGGGTCAGCGATATCGCCTCCCTAGAGTGACCTAGTCACCCTTGAAGTGCGAGACCTACATTGAGGTGACATTGGGTGCAAGATTCCCATAGTTGTAGCACTTGTTCCTTGGCTAGGTCGGGCTTTTACCAACCTACAAATTGTGCCATATAGTACTCTAATGGAATTTAATTTTGCAACAGGGGACCCCCTAGAGTGATAATGACACTATGGGGTATCCTGGTATGGGTTGGATGTCATATGACAATCAACACTGCTAGATAACACAAAGGTCTCATCCCTAGAGAAGCCACCCAATGTTGTATGGTTGTGGGTGTGGTGTTGTCAACAATTCCAACTATTTGACAAACTCTGCTGAGATGAGGTTCTTCTAGATTACCCTATCAACAATGAAATGCAATGGGTTCCCCTTCACCCACATCTGTGAATGGAAGAGGCGCTCTGCCTCTTCAGGATCTGTTGGTTCTTCTGTTTGAATTGTTACGATCGCGACCATAGCAGTGGGGTTTGCATCGATGATCTTTCTTTTGCCATTATTTTCTGAATCGGATTCCAAATCTAGGTTCATATATTTGTATTTGATCTCGACCACCAATGATTGTTTTGAGCGACATTTGTTAGTGTTGTGCTAGGGGAGTTTTTGGAAATAGTACCATTTTCCAGTGTCCTTGTTCATCTTTCCGTTACCCTTCTTTTCCTTTGACTTGGACTGGTGTTTTTGAAGGCTGATTGTTAGGGCTTTATTTACCATACTTTGGTTGTTGCAAATTTGCAAACCTGAACTACTGCTTGTTCTAGTGCTTAAATTGCTTCTTGATTTTAACAACATATCGATAAACAACACCTAGTGATGAGATGTACATAAGATTCATTTTAGTTTGGATATATCTGTGTAGAGTCCCATGGTATTTCATAACCAAATGCTGCTCAGAATCTTTGATACCCGGCTTGGTGTGCAAGGTATGAAAGGTACTGGTGAACTCCAACACTACTTGGCCCCTCTCTTGATGCAACGTGGTCCATCTCATGTACTGGTCATCATAGTTACCAATAAGGTAATATTGTTGCTTGACCGCATCCACAAAAAATCCCAAGTGGGCTCAGCCCCATATATTCCAGACTCCTCTGTGGAAATTTTATCCTAGTAAGTTTCCCACCAATGTTTGACATGGGGGAGAGATTTAAGGAGGGCGAATGTGATATTTTCCCTGTAAGAAAAATTGTAAATAAAGAAATAAACTTCTATCATATTTAACCATTTTTCTAGTGCATTTGCATCTATATGTCCTTCACATACGATAATATCAAAATTAACTTGTACCCTGAAAGGCGAGCTACCTCCGAAAAGTGGCATCTTGATGAAGACACGCTGATTTTTATTGACAGGCATTGAAGGATGTGGGAAAAATTCTCCATCAATTCGTCCCTTTGTCGCGTGAGAGCTTGCTCAAGAAACAGATTAATAGAATCGTCTACTCTTTCATTTTTCATTTCTTCCTACATGGAGGGTTTCTTGTGCATGCGAGAGTGATTTTCCTCAATAGAGACAAGCTTGAGACCCAACTTTCTATACTCAGACCTCGTCGGGGACATGCATTGAGAAAAAACGATCAAGAACAACCTGCTCTGATACCACTGATCCAGATTATTTTCGGCACAAAATGAGAGCAAAGATATAATAAAGAAATGTAAATAGATATCTCAGATATCCAATAATATAACAAAAATATATCATAAATGCAACCATAAACACAAAGATACAATAATACCCAATTTCTATTAATGAGCGAAATGTACAAGACTGTAAAAATACATAGTGAAAGACTCGCTAGAATGATGGCAACTTATCTTTGAGAAGAGATGTGATGGATACTCAAATTCACAAGTAGATGAATGTTACAATGAGACTCCAAAGGAATTTTTATCATAAATAAAATTCAAAACCCTAACCCTGGAAGATGAAAATCCAACAGTTTTGTAGACCCCGTTTTGGGTAGTTTGGTGTATCAACTTCCCAGGGGCGTAACTTTGGCATACAATTTTCATTTGGGGTGCATGATAGCTCATTGGAAAGGTATCATTGAGGAGATTCATTTTCGGGGCTCAATAAAAGACTTTGGCTATCATTGATGTGCTCTATTCCAAAAATACTTCATTTATGCCCTCAAAATGCCCCCAGAAGTTTAGGAACCGAAAAAATGATTAAAATAGTAAATTTCCAGAAGACCATTTTGAGCTAGCTGGAATAGGTGGGTGGCCACCTATATCCACCGATATCCAAAAAACCCTAGTTACCAATAAATTTCATCACCATAGCAAGAGAAAAGGCCTCCAAGAGCTAGTACAACACTATATTTCACAAGACAATGATAAACCATAGCATAAGAGAGAGAGAATGATATTTGTCAAGAGAGGCACAAATTTCATCCAAGTAGCTCTTCTCATATTAGAGATTTATGTTAAAATGAATTGAAGTTGATCCTTCTTTATACAAAAAATCCTAAAAGTGTTTCTCCACACAAAAGTGGGGTAAACCACAAAATAAGGGGGCCATTCCCCTTTATTCCCCCCCTTTACAATTTAATTTTGAGTTTACACATAAAGAAACTCTAGAAACATGACATCATACCCTAAAAGTGTGAAATTTTGGTACGTTAAGCAAGTTGTTGACCTTGGAGAAGAAAACATGGAGCCTCCAAAGGCTATCTCTCCATGATTCAAGGGATTATACCCATCATAGTGTGCCTAATCATCATATAACTTCACCATCATCATTAAATCCCTAGCCCAAGGGTGACTTCAATCTCTCCCAAGGTGATGGTTTGAAGTTTTGAGGCCAAACGTTGGGATAAGATGGGTTAGGTATCACGTCCAAGGTACCTTCCCTTGCCTCCAAAGGAAATGTCCAAGCTCTAGCTACTCCCATGGTGTGTGTGTAATGATCC
Organism: Picea mariana; assembly: GCA_032191745.1. Classification (NCBI taxonomy): domain Eukaryota; kingdom Viridiplantae; phylum Streptophyta; class Pinopsida; order Pinales; family Pinaceae; genus Picea; species Picea mariana. The sequence continues at coordinate 140 of JASDQU010435573.1, read as the reverse complement.
CAAGCCAAATTCTTTCTTGAAATCACTAACTACTACTAATTTATACAAGATTCATCAACACATGGAGATCACAATATATTCAAGATGTAGAAGCACAAGCAAAGATCTGACCTTTTTATTATGAGCAATGTAAGATCAGT
>JASDQU010435572.1:73075-90303 GCA_032191745.1 Picea mariana | reverse complement strand
GACCTACAAATAATCATTTTGTTTGTTACCAATGATATTCGAAGGGAGGATTTTCTATCAACTACACTAGAGCTAGCGGGTCTTACTTCTACTCGGGTCCTACTCTACTTCCATGCTTTATTGGATTATTTATTTGTTTACATGTTCTAGCATGGAACTACATATTTCTTTGTTTTGATCTATGTCAATTTTTGAAGCCTTCTCACTTGTATCGCCATGTTCTACTGGACAATAAATGTATGCATTTTCAATTTATAATAATGGAAAAAAATTATCATCTTTAATATTTAAAGAATATTGATTCAAAAATATAAAATTATCGGTTTTTATTTATTCACAATTCTCATTTTGATCATTCAAATTTGAATTGTATTTCCTACTAGAATATCCAACACTCTTATTATTTTGATTGGATTTTCCATTCTTATTAGAATATATTTGAGATTTATTATCTTCAATAATTATAGCTAAATATAGGGATTGAAAGAAATTAGTTAAAAAAAAAAATATTGATAAAAGAAAATACTTAATCAAATAAGATATAAAAAATTGTTGACAGAAAATACATTTTTGTTGACCAAGTAATAATGTTTTTGTTTTTTTCTTGTAAATAAAAAAGCTTTATTTCCTCATAAAACAGTTGTGATTATACATATCAAATCATGTTCGAGGGTTGCCACCTATTCTGCCAAACTAGTGAAAACCAAAACAAATGGCACCCTTCTGTTCTGGTTGGAAAAAAAAAGAAAAAGACCCCACCTATTTCGCCAAACATTTGGAAACCAGAACAGGTGGAAAAATAGTATTGAGCCAGAGTTGTTTGAACATGCAACAAGAAGTATGAACAGAACATGGGCCAGAAAATCTAGACAAAGCACAAAACAAGAAATCTGAACAGGAATACAAAAAATCATTGTGTTTTTGAAAAAGAAGTGCAGAGAGCCTAAGAGATTTAATCATTAAAAGAGATATTTAAACTTGCACTATCGTGAGTGTCACCGTGAGGAGTGAAGACGTATGGTTGTGTGCAGGTCGGGCTGCATTGTTGGCTTTGCAAGCTCGAGAGCGCTTCAAACAGGATGTCAAGTCTCCTGCTGAGAAGAGTGTGCCTATGGAGCTCCTCCATCATGTCCCTTTGCATCTTGAACATGGGCTCTAGATGTTCTAGCACCAGGAAGCAAAGAGAGTGAAAATCTCAGGCCATGGCTGAGCTGGGCAGTGGAGGCTAAATAAGGCGGTTAGCCATAGGATTTTCTTCCCGGATTATACAAGTTGCCCCCTCCATGGCACATGCTATAGAAAAAGTAGGGAGATTGGTGCTAGGCTACTCTTGGGGGTCCAAGATTATGTAGAAGAGGGAATTTGGTGGCACCGTAATTGGTTCTTCTGGAATTTCCTCCTCTACATAGGCCATTGGAGGAGAATTTAGCTCCTTATCCCAACGAATCGGTGCAGTCGAAAAAACATGGGGAAGCTTGTAGAGGCACCTTTGTCTGGCTGCATAGTTATATCAATAAGGACCCCTCTTAGGATTTCCATGCTCTCGAGGCATGGAAGTTAAGGAAAACTAGACTAAACTTAGATGAAGAAAGTGCAGAGCTGGGAGAGTGAAAGGAGTGAAGCACAAATGTGAAAACTGAGCCTAGTGGAATGAGCCATAACAAACCCATAGGAAATGGAGGAGCGCCAAGGGAGCTGAGGTGACCTTGGACATGACTCCCGTACCCATCGTCATCCATCCATCATGGTGCACTAACAGCCCCATTAAACCTATGCAAGGGAACTATCCAACCTACCCAGGAGTGTGTTGAATGTTGTCCTTCGTCTGAGATTTGAAGGCGAGGGTGGAGAAACGCCTCATAAATGGATTGGGATGCATGTTATCAACGTGTCACCCCATCCAAGGGGGGCAGTCGCTTCCAGATATATCCATACATTGGTGCAACAGCAGGGGGGTTAGGGAGATTCGAGCATCCAGTTGAATCATCTCCTCCTTTGAGGCTACTCCCTCATTATCTAGGTGATATTTTATCTTGTTTTCTTCTCTTTTAACATATGAAGGAATTAGATTGAGGTTGGGTTGAAGGAGGGATATGAATTCCTCCAGTAGTCCTAGAAGTCTCCATCTTAGGGAGACTTTCAAGGGGTGAGAGCCATGGATGACTTTTAAGACAAGATGGATTATCTCTTGGGAGTCCCCTTCCATGATGAGCTGATGGATTTTGTGATTAATTACTAGTTTGATTCCCTTGATAAGACTCCACAATTATGTTGCATTGTTTGTGTTGAGCCCCAGGTAGCCTTCTGTGATGTGTAGAATCTACACTGCACTATCTCGAAGAACTGCCCCAAAGCCAGCTGGTCTAGGATTTCCCTTCGAGGAGCCATCGAAATTTAATTTGACAAATCCTTGAGGGGGTGTGGACCAAGAGAGAGGTATGCAAGAGAGGTTGGTCAAATGAGGGGGGGCTTGGTGGGGGTGGCCAGGGAAGGTTTAGTTGCCATGCCGAGATGAAGAGAATTTATGAATGATTTCATTGCATATCATCTTTTGTCTAGGGCTCAGCTCTGGTTATTTCCTGAATGAGGGTGAGGATCTTTGCCCAAGTAGTAAGGGGGAGAGGAAAGGGAGTGGAAGATTCTTTTGTTTCTCTCTTTCCATATTTTCCATACTATGAAGCCTGGTAGAAATTTCCAAATGTGATCTAAGATTGAGTTTTGATAGGTGATTGAGTCCCAGTTTTCAATAGTGATGACAGTACTTGCTTTGTTTCTGTTGGAGTGGAACATTATTTACGCTGCCATGTCCCAGATTACTCCACTTTGAGAGCATTTATTTAATATGTGTTTCATTGATTCCTCATGTTGTTGGTAGAGGAGGCATATCAAAGGTCCCACAAAGCCCCTCTTTTGGAGGTTATCCCAAGTGAGTATGCTATTATGGGCAATTAGCCAAAGGAAAATGGAGATTTTTGGCCAGAATTTGGGATTCCAAATTTTACCCTAGATGTGCTCTTTTGGTTGCATGTGGTAATTTTCCTGAAGGTGGTAGGATTATTTTACTGAGAAGTTTCTTGTTGGCGAGTGTCCCCACATGAGGATGCCTGGTTCTTCATTGATGTGAATCTTCAATCACCCCACGGTTGTGTATTGCTATCTTCCGGTATGTTGTGTTCATGGGGTTAATTCTTCCATATGTGTCAGGGATGTTGTGGTAAATTTTCCTTCCAAAGGTCCTTTACATGTAATGTATCCCTAAACTGCATTTTCTGGTGTACAGGGCTTAGCTCTTCCATTGAGCGCAATGGTGGCAATTGCTTCCAGGATTCTTGCCATAATAAGGACCACTCTTCGTTTTGTATCTCCCAAAAGGCATATTTATATATGAGAGGGTGATTGCACCAAGTTGCATTCCATATGTTGGATCCTTGAATCAGATCATTTAGTCTGATGAGGAGGTCCTCATTGGTGTTAGGTGCATATTTGAGCTTCCAAAATTTATCCCATAACTCCGTGGGGTGTTTGCACTAGTGCCACCAAATGTTTTCCCCCATTATGCGATTGAGCTTTCCTGGATCCCTTAGACCTAGTCCACCTATTGATTTAGGCCTACAAATTTTATCCCACAATACTAGAGCCCACTTATTGTTCGGGTGGTGACCATGCCAGAGAAAAATTTGTTGGAGGTTTCTGATGGCTTTTATAAGTGATTGTGATGTTGCCAAGTCTGTAAATAGGTACATCGGTAGAGCTTGAAGCACATATTTTCAAAGGACTAGTCGAGTTGCAAGGTTGAGAGAGTGAAAGGTCCAGTTATTTAGATGATTAGATATGTATAGCAGGAGGCTATCCCAAGATATTCTACAAGTGGTTTCCCCTATGAGGGGGATACTGAGATAATTGGATGGAAGGGAGCTCTTGGGGATACCATGAAGTCTAGAGATGTGGGTTTGGATCGCCAGTGGGGTATTGAAGAAGAAAATTTGTTACTTGTCCAGGTTTAGGGAGGTTCCCAAAGCTTCTACAAAGTCTGTGAGAATTGTCTTGAGCTTGTTAGCCTCTTGGGTGGTGGGAGTATTCATCAGCAAGGTGTCATCCATGTATTGACTGTGAGAGAATACTGACTAGAGATTGTGAAGGGTTAGGCCTTTAAGGGAACCATCCTCAATTGATGCATTGATGTAACGACCTAGGCCTTCATCCATTATGAAAAAAAGGAAAGGGGAAAGGGGGTCCCCCTGATAGATGCCTCTAGTGGGGGAGAAGGGTTGGGAGGGAACTCCATTAACTAGAATGGAGAATAAGGCTAAGGAAGTTAGTTTCATGATCCAATCTATCCAAGATGTATCAAAGACATAAGCCTCAAGGAGGGACCACATGTATTTCCAACTTAGTCTGTCAAAATCTTTTGAGAGATCAAGTTTGATGAGCATACCCAGGGTACGAGTTGATTTGAGTGATTTTATTACCTCAAGCAAAAGGATGACACTATCCATGATTTGGAACCCCTCCACATAGCCTGATTGTTCCTTGGAGATGATGAAGCGCAACACTAGTTTGAGTCGTATAGCTATTGTTGATTTTACAATAAGCTATGCTTAAGCATGAAGTTCATTCCATTTTAGTATTTTACTTAAACCATAACCAATTATGTTGCAACAACAAAGATCACAAGAAGAAACACCATGCACAAGTACACAAGAAGTATCTTGGGAAACCCTTCTCAACAAGGGAAGAAAACCCAGTCAATCCTTTGTTATATTCTTCAAGAGAAAGACCTTCACCACCAAGAAAACATATCACACAAAAGGGTGCTCAAAAACCCTAGAAGACTAGCGCCCAAGAGAGGTGCTCACGTTTCCCAAGTAGATGTACTTGCTGAAATTTACAAACTCACATGAAATATATGATTCCTTAATGGGGAATTTACCTTTACTTATATTAGACTTGAACTGTCAAGAGAAGTGTCTATTGGCACAACAGGGCTGGCCTGTCTATCTCATAATATAATTAATATTAACCATATTAATTATCTTTTACATTAATTAGAAATTATATTAAGGTGGGGCCGACCTGTACCCTTTACATTACAATTAAGGTTACAGGCAGGTCTTACTCTTGAACAATATAGCAAGGGATCTCATACACCCACTATTGCTCAACCACACTAGGCACATCCATAGGAATGTCCGTATCTCTGGCTCACTGCATTACACAAAAGAACCACTTCTCACTAGTTTTTAGCCACTAGGATCACGTTCACCTGTGCTCGTCCATAGGAACATTCACTCAATAGATCTTCTTTCCCATTGAATTACACAGGAGAGACATCTAGGGTTTCTCATCAACTCTATGCTCAGAGGAGGCTAATACATCATCTACATCTATGTCTCATGATGATGCATCTATCACTTTGGGATTTCACATGTTCACCTTGTGCTCAGCCACATGCACGTCCAACTCTACAGATCTCCTTTCTCATTGTATTATACAGGAGAATCATCTGGAGTTCTTCTCAACTCTCTATAAGGAGGAGGCCATCTCTAAGTTCCATCTCTTTCTCAGATAGGAACCACACACTCTTCGTAGGGGCTCTCTCTCAGGTTTGTATCCTGGAGAATGTCTCACGTAGCTTCAATCATCAACACTCCCTTTTAGCTAGGGAGGCATTCTTCATCATGCCAAGTCTCACACGGATGTACTTTGAACTTTGTCTTAGTTGTAGTTATCAACACGCCCTCCCAACAAAGGAGGTATCCTTCACCAAGTTAATTTGGTGAATATGTCTACAATCTACTCATGTGTAGGAAGGTACTTCATGTGTACCTATTTTCCTCTTCATCATGTCTCTGGTATAATGATATTTTATCTCAATGTGTTTCGATCTATCATGAAACAATGGGTTCTCAAAGAGATTTACACAAAGCTCTGGTTATCATCATAGGATCCAACTCATGATCAAGTAAATTTGTCAAAAGCGTGTGAAGCCATATTGCTTCACACACTCGATGCTACATACTCTGCTTCTGTGGTACTCAAGGCCACATACTTTTGTTTCCTGTTGCATCAGGAAAACATGGAAATATTCACGGTAAGACAACAACCGGATGTGCTCTTCCGGTCCACTGTACTCTCTACTCAATATGTATAGGCAAATCCTTGTAAACTCATTTTCACAATTGGAGGAATATCTCAGGCCATATCTAATTGTGTCTAATGTGTACATGCTTTGCTGTTATCCTGTGAATTTGTCTTGGTTAGCTCATGCATTGAGTAAGAATATTCACTACATAGCATGAATCAGGTCTGGTGTTAACGAGATACATCAATGATCCAATCAGTTGTGGATCAATCTCGTTTGAGTCATCATCATTCATTTTTCTTCAAATCCATCACGGTGGTTTTGCATTATGTCATACTGGAATTATTTAATATTACCATTGTATATTTTTCTTGGCTCAAGAAAAATATCATTGGTTCTCTTTCATACGTCTAAGTGTTAGTGCATCATACCTAGATCCTTCATTAGAATTCAAGGTTTACATATATCCAATAATAGGGCTTTCTGAATAAGTCATCAAAATTAGTCTCTCATCACCAACACTGTAATAATATAGGTTTGGATTAGAAACACTCTTGATGAAACCCAAACTCATCAAGAATCCATCCATCTGATATAGCTTCCAACTCATGGATGGTAGTATGGATGGAAGTGTATCGGGCTTACTTGATCAAGTGTCACATCATAGACAATTTCCTCTGTTTGTGAGAATCCTTTGGCTATAGATATTGCTTTGTATTTCTCAACACTTCCATCAACTCCATGTTTGATCTTATAGATATACTTGGAAGTTACCACAGACTTCCCTTCTGGTCTATGAACAATATCTTGAACATCATTCTTTTAACATATATTGGTATTCTTTTGTTATGGATTATTGCCATACCTGTTCTCTTGTTGCTTCTCCAAGACAAGGAGGCTAAAAATCAATGAAGTGGATAATCACTGAAGGATAACTCGAAAATATCTTTTTCTTTCTCGGGATGTGTCTTGAGGGGCTTGTATGTTCCTCTGCCTCTTGCAGAGTGAGCCTAGGCAGACCTTTTATGCCCTACTACAATATCTATGTACATATCAACTAGAGCAACTGGATCAGCTGGAATAATGTTTGTCTCCCTCTGAAATGTTGAAGGGGGAGAAGGTATTGTCTCACTGTCAATCTCCATTTGATATTCTTTGGATCTTTGAAAGGATATCTCTTCTTCAAGGACAACATCTCTGCTTGTCTCAATCTTTCTCTGACTAGGGATGTAGATATGGAATGTCTTTGAAGATTCATTGTTTATCCCATAAATGTATCATTTCTCCTTGAAGGGTATAGCTTGGGATTCTTCTCTTTGGGTACATGAAAATACACTGGGCACCCAAATATCCTGAAGTGATCAATATCGGGCTTCACTCAGGTGAATATTTCTTCAGGAGTTATGTTTTTCAAATTCTAGTGAAGACTCTTGTTTTGAACATATACTGTGTCATGCATGCTTCTTCCCATGGAATCATAGAAACATTATAATCATGCATTATTGCATTAGTTATCTCAATGATGGTTCTATTATTCCTCTTTCTCAAATAGTTCTGACTCCCTCTGAAGGATAAGAATTTTCCTTTGTTATTAACCTGTCTGGAACAAGAAAACAAGTGGAACCAAAACGAGAATATCTACCAAAGGAGAGTAATGAGTACATATCTAAAATCAAAAAAATGTAAGGATTGTTGTCACAGATACAACACCTACTTGCAATGTATCAAACTTTAGAAATATAGATTAGAGAAATGACAATTATAACAATCAAACTTGGAGTCTTCACTTTCAGTGTGTTGTTCCTCTGAATGCACTGAGATCCCTCTGGATCCAATACTTTAGCAAAATGTTCCTTCGTCCTACAATTACCCTCATGACAATGATACAAATAATATATATACAAGTGCATACTTGAGGGTGTTGATATGATTTCTCCAATGGCACATGGTTGATCTTTGTCCTCTGACATCTTCATGAAGGAGGTAATCACAATGACACCTTTTTGTATCACCCACAATAAGTCTTCCTTTTAAGTCTTGTCTTCCAGGAACTGGAAGTTTCTTGATCCATCAAGATTATCTTCCATCATAGTTTTGTTCATCATAATTTTAGATTCTTCACAACCCTTTGTTAGCTGGGCTAGAATACCTAATGTCTGGGCTAGTCTAACACTTTTAGGTTTTGTTGTACTTATGACTACCAACAATAATCCTATGAAATATAGGAGAATCACTGGTGAACTAAAGAGCTCCTTCAATGAGTTGAAAAAACCCTAATATTGAAATTTCTGCAGAAATTAGTGAAACCCTAGAAACCTTAGGGCCAAAATTTCAAAATGCTCAGAATTTCAATATGAAGATTCCTAGAGGTGCGTTGAAGGAGGTCGTACACTCCTATGGTATTTTTATCCCCAACTTCCAAGTTCCAGGTGTTGAAACCTCTTATAAAGGTAGTTCGTACGAAATTTCTAGAAACCCTAGGAGGGTCATACGGTTTTGTAGGAGAGAGAAAATGGTTGAAAATAGTTTGTGTAATGGGTTCTTCAAGACATATGCTCTGAAACCATGTTTATTTTTCAATAATATAGGCTTAAGCATTAAGTTCATTCCATTTTAGTATTTTACTTAAACCATAACCAATTATGTTGCAGCAACCATGATCACAAGAAGAAACACCATGCACAAGTACACAAGAAGTATCCTAAGAAACCCTTCCCAACAAGGGAAGAAAAACTAGCCAATCCTTTGCTATATTCTTCAAGAGAAATAACTTCACCACCAAGAAAACCTAGAACACACAAGGGTGCTCACAAACCCTAGAAGACTAGTGCCCAAGAGAGGTGTGCACTTTTCCCAAGTAGATGTACTTGTTGAAATTTCCAAACTCACACAAAAGATATAATTCCTCAATGGGGAATTTACCTTTACTTATATTAGACTTGACCTTTTAAGAGAAGTATCTATTGGAACAACAGGGCCGGCCTATCTATCTCATAATATAATTAATATTAACCATATTAATTATCTTTTACGTTAATTATCAATTATATTAAGGTGGGGCCGACCTGTACCCTTTACATTACAATTAGGGTTACAAGCAGGTCTGACTCTTGAACAATATAGAAAGGGATCTCATACACCCACTAGTGCTCAGCCACTAGGGGCACATCCATAGGGATGTCCATATCTCTAGCTCACTGCATTACACAGAAGAACCACTTCTCACTACTGCTTATCCACTAGGATCACATTCACATGTGCTCTTCGAAAGGCACGTCCACTCAACATATCTTCTTTCCCACTTCATTACACAGGAGAGTCATATGGATTTTATCATAAACTCTCTACTCAAAGGAGGCTAATACATCATCTTCATCTCTGTGTCATGACAATGCACCCAACACTTTGGGATTTCACACGTTCACCTTGTGCTCAACCACAGGCACGTCCAACTCTACAGATCTCCTTTCTCATTGTGTTACACAGGAGAATCATTTAGCATTCTTCCCAACTCTCTGTAAGGAGGAGGCCATCTCTAATTTCCATATCTATCTCGTATAGGAACCACACACCCCTCTCAGGGGCTCTCTCTCAGGTTTGTGTCATGGAGAATGTCTCACATAGCTGCAATCATCAACAGTTATTAGCTTCATGATGATCTTGTAGATTACATTGTAGAGGGAAATGGTCCAGAACTACTTTCGATGGGTTACCCTATCTTCCTTTGGTATTAATGTGAGGAAAGTGGCATTGAAGGCTGAGAGGACTTGTCCATATGTTTGGTATTTCTCTACTACTTCTCAGGCTTCTTCCCTGATCATCATCCAACAATAGTGAAAAAGGTATGTTGTAAATCCATCTGGCCACGAGGATTTTCCTAGTGGCATCTCTTTAACCGATTGATTGAACTATTATTTTGTGATCGACCACATCAATGTTTCATTATGTTCCTTTGTGATAAGGGAAGGGATGTGCCTAGTTATATTGCTTATAATCGACATTCTACTTCTTAGGGGTTCTGAGATGAGGTATTCTATTTTGTGTTCCTTTCTCCCTCCTTAATCCATTGTATTCTAGATTTATATCTCCAAAGTATGTACTCTTGTTTCTGACGCTCCTCTAGATATTCCTGTAGATTTTCTTCCTCCCTTGCAGACTCTATCATCCATCCCTATGAAATAAATTATTGTTGCAGGTCCTCTAGGTGTTGCTCAATCTTCTATTTTTCTGGAAGATATTACCAAACATATTTTTCTTCTAGTTTTTTAGATTCCATTTGAAGTTATTTAGCCTTTGTTGGAACTTATACATGCATGTACCACGAGCTATCTCTGTCGGCCTCCATAAAGTTGTGGAAAGTTCCCAAAAATCCAGGTGGGTGAGCCAGAACTTTTCGAATCGAAAGGGTTTAATCATGGGTGTTTCTCGTGTTTCTAACCAGAGAAAGATTGGACAGTGATATGAACCTGATTTTGGGATAATGTTGGCTTCCAAAACTAGATCATACAACATTATTTATTTAAAGATGAGGAAGCGGTCTAATCTTCTCGTGACATGTTGGAGTCCAGATCGTCAGTTAGACCAAGTGAAAATTCCATTCCTAGTTTCTATGTCTATAAGTTTTAGCTGGTATATTAGTGATATGAACTTACCACTATCCTGATCTAATCACTTTGTGCCTCTAGTCTTCTCCTCCAGCATAAGAATGATGTTGAAGTCACCCCCCACTATCCAGTGCATAAATATCAGTAGCGTACTTACTGTAGATATCACGTGTAAAAAAAGATCCTTGTCCTGGGAACTTTGCGAACCATATATTTTTGTAATCATTCCATGTTTGTTGGATGAGGATCCTAAGGCTCTGAAGTGTAATATGAGTGTACCAACCATGGAAAAAGGTTGATCTATTATGACTGTGGTAGGGCTCCATAAAATGGATAGGCCCCCTGCAACACCATTTGAGTTTGTGTGAATGGAGTTACAATTCCTCCAGCATCGTTGAAATATTTCCTCTGCTGCTTCCCTAGCACATTTTGTTTCCTGTAAAAGGAGAATGTGTGGATTCTCTTCACAAATATTGTCTCGAAGGGTCGTTTGTTTGGACCTTCCATTAATTCCTCTAATGTTCCAAGTAATGATATTCATCATGATGAGTTGGGTGGTGGGGATAAGTACCCTTCTGTGAGAAGGTGGATCTGTTACGATTTAAGAATATAGTTTAATACCTCTTTGATGAGTTGGTGTGTTGATTTCTGGCCTCTATGTTTTCTTTCTCGAGGGTGCACCTATGATTAGGTGTTGTAACTGGGGATATACCTATTCTCAAATTCTCCCCTGCAGTGGAATCAATGAATGCTTTGTGCACTTTCCTTAGTTGTTCTACTACGATGGTTTCCATCTCCTTTTTATTGAAGGTTTCCTCCAGTTTCTCCATGTCAATGTCCGCTAGATCCTGATCGTCCAACTGCATGAGGGTGTCCCCACCATCCTCTGGTTTATCCTCATTATTTTGAACTAGAGGATATGTTCCTTCGTTCTTTCCTTTTGTTGGTTCATGTTGTAGCTTGGATTTTCCTTTATCCTTGTCCCGGTTGTCTTTCTTATGCATATTTTCCACCTCCTCTTCTTCTGGGAGCTGATTTAAGATATCAAAACTCTTGTTGATGGGGATATTTGGGTTAATTTCTTTATTGTGCTTCCTAAGGGGTTTTTTTTCCCTTCTTGTGACCGTTGTGTAGCCAACCTTTTTCTTTTTGTCCCATGCTTTTGAATTTTGAGCATTTAGAGGGAAAACACAAAAGAGGTGACCGTTCTTATGGCATTTCCTGAAATGGAAGGGGATGTGTTCATAATCAATGGTATTATTTCATTCTTCATCCTGGTATTTTATAGTTATTGATCCTAGTAAGTCCTTTGAGGTATCCATGTCGACACATATATGGGCATAGGAGGTGTATTTCCTTTTTTTTGTCACCTCTGAGGATTTTACATACCTTCCCACTATGTTTCCTATGCCCATGAAAATTTATTCAAGCTAGAATTCCTCGGGTAGGGAGTAGAGTTGGATATAGACTGGTGTCATGGTGAAATCATCTTTCTCTAGGATAAAGAGATCTTTACAGAATCTGAGGAAGATCCCTGCATAGTTGTAGAAATATGGTTTGTTTTCAAAGATTCAGTCCTTGTCCTCTAGGTTGTAGAGGATGATCGTAAAGAACCCCTTGGAACTGAGTTGGAATTCATAATCCCCCTTTAGGTTCCACCAATATTTGATCCATCGCATGAGGTCCCTTTCCAAAGGCCAGAGACCCAGAAATTTCCCTATTAGGGCATGCTCTTTCATGAACTGGGTGTGTTCCCCGACCCTAGTCAAGTTGATAGTATATCTGGGTGGTTTATCAGATTAAGGGATGCATTTTTCTGATTCCCATCCTTGAGACACCTTTGGATGAGACATACTCATCTCTACCTCCATATATTTGTTGAACCCATGTTTTTTGGTGAGGAATTGTTCCCACAGATGGGGCAACAACTCGAATGTCAATTGCTTGGCTACTATCCCCTCTCTGTCATTCACAATTACATTTCAGTATAAGGGGGGTTGCACCCCCCTGGATTCATTTCCATAGATCAAACGCTCCGGGTGAGTGGGAGTCAGCAACCCAAGGTGCAGTTGATCTGCCTGTAGAAGTTGGGATTAGCCACATGCGGAGCAAAATATTGGGTTTTCCTTGTCCCTACTATGTTCCTCTATACACTCTTTGCAATACTAATACTAGGATTTGGTATATTGACCAAGCAATAATGTTAAATAAAACAATTTATCTACAATTCCTGATGAATTGTCTCTGTGATTGAAATAAGTTGTTTATTTCCTAACTTGTTCATAGAATGGAAAAATATACATCCAACATATAATGAAAGAACCATTCCTTCATATGAGGTTAATATGTCTAATATGTGATCCCAAAATGTTTGGATCTTTTCTTTTGAAAACACATGATTTCTTGAATCCATAATCATATATCTAAACATTGGTAAATAAAAAAGTGGTATAATTTTTCCAATCCATCTATAAATAACCAATAGAGACATTGTACCCTTCTAATTGAATTCTCCAACACTATATAAAAAACAACCCTATGTAGGAACCCTTTGAATAATTCTTATAAATGTGAAAGAATGGGTACTTTTTTACAATTCTCTTTGATATCTTGGAGAATTAAGAGAATTATTTACTAATGACCATATATCATATATTGACATCAATTCAAAAAAAGTAGGTGCAAGTTTCTACATTTGAATCAAGGAAAAACAAAAATTCCAAGATATCAATTTCCATCCATAGTAAACAAAGTTAGTCGTATCAATAATAACAAGCTAGTATAAGAAAGGATAAAGAGGGTTGATGTTGATTAGTGTGTTGCACAATGATGATGGATAATGACATAAAAAAAAAAAAACATTAGATATGTTTATCAGAGTCCATTGTCACACTAATCTTGTTTTACTTAATATATATGTCCAAAATGTTTGCAACAACTTTAGACAATTTAGGACCTTCTTATTCCTCCTCTCTTTTCCTCTTCTTTCCCACATATTTTTCTTGCTTCTCCACACATAGATTACACATAGATTAGTGCACAATTGTAAAAAATGATTTCCAACAATTTTGTAAACTTAACCACTTTTCTATTAGAGACTTGTTGAGAAGCACATAATTCATTATCGTGAACTTTGCAATATTCACAAATCATTTTTTTTTATAGTTCTTTCATCTTTGACCCTCTTGCAATATTGTGCTAACACTTTTGCATGAACATTATGATCAATTGTTGTACTCAAACAAATATATCCATCCATTATTTTTTGTTGAACAACTGAGAGGGGGAAGGGTGAATCAGTTGTCACCGTGCTTAAACAATTATGCTTCTTTTAAAATATTTACAAGGCACTCAATGATGATCACAATAATGCAGGGAAATGAACAATGGCACATTCATCATCAGTCACATATATGAGAAACACAAAAACAGATATTTCCCAAGGAAACCCATACAGGGTAAAAACCTCTTCTTCTTCTTTATATGATAAGTATTATTTACATTCTTTACATTATCATACATTTGAGCACCAACTCATTGTGAGGCTACAACCTTTGTTTTGCAAGCCACAACTTGTTGAGAGCACCAACTCTCTTTTTTTCTCTAGCACCCATTAGAAGGAAGCACCAACTCCCTAGTTTCTCTAGCACCAACTAGAAGGAAGCACCAACTCCCTGGTTTCTCTAGCACCAACTAGAAGGAAGCAACAACTCCCTTTGTTCTCTAGCACCAACTAGAAGGAAGCTACAACTCCCTGTGTTCAAGCACCCACTTGAACCTTTGAGGACAACAGTCCTCCCTAGCACCTCCCAACCACCCTAGATTATGAATATGAGATACTGAAACCTATTACAGTGATATAGTGTTCAATAACAGCTTACCAGTCTCATCACTGTTCTGCAATATTTTGCTACTCAGACTTCCTCACTGTCTTCCAGCATGCATCCACTGCCCATTCTATTCTTTTGCTTTTATGCTTTGTGTGCCATGTCCATTTGTTGCACAATTCCTCTTCTGTTCTTTTCAGCTGTTGTACTCTAATCCTTCTTCATGCCTGAATCACCTTCAACAACATCCACAACAACTCCAGCAACCACATCTCTTCTCTGTATTGTGTATTTATAGCCTTTTTGCACCTTGTGCATGCAATGCGCACAATACCTCTGCATACTCACACCGCACCGATATCCTCCACAACTCGAGTGCTCTGTCTGATCATCATTGTGACTCTTCAGCTTCTCTGGCTATTTTTCCACTCGTTCAGCATCACTATATGTTATGTTGAGATTCCTTAGCCTCTCTGGCAGTTGAGACTCTTCGTCTTCTCTGTTCCAGTTACAAGCTTCAATGCTCATCCAGTTGTCAATCGCCTCCACGAGCATCTTCATCCCTCTTGAAGATTCCCAAAGACTCTTCATCTCCTCTGTCAATCACCCCGAAGTGTCTTTGAGTCCTCTGGCAGAAACCATCAGTGGTTTCTGGCAGTTACACTGTGACGTGCAACAGTAGCCCTCCGATTATGCTCAGATTCATCTGCACTGTTGGATTAGCTGTGATTTATGTGTTTCGCACTTTCGCAATTCAGAGATTCTGAAATAAGACATCTCAACTCTTCATGTTGCGAGCTATGAAAAGGAGCTTGGTTGCTGTAGCTCCCTCTTCTACATGACCACAGGCGGTGACCACCGATTATAGTGATTTTTCACCTTTTTCGATATTTTGGCATTTGTATGATCCCGTGTTTTGACACTCCCAGATGCAATCCCTAAAATTTCAAGGTGAAGCTTATCTGCACTAGTTCCTTCCTCCACGTGACCATGGCTATGACCAAGGGATTATGCATAAATCTCTTTCACGATTTCGCATTTCGTGAATCTGGAGATGAGGCATCTCGACTCTCCAAGTCGCGATCCCTGAAACACTGAAAAGAAGCTTATCTGAACTGACTCCTTTCCTTCTTGTGACCACCAATGGTGACCATGGGCTATGCCAAAAGGCACTTCGCAAGTTTATAAACTTCATCTGATGGACAGTTGAAATCTCCATAGATTCGACGATCCAGATCTTATCACGATCTCGCATCTCACGAGTTTCCACACCATGCTCCATTGACTCCAAGTCAGTGACTTTTCCAATGGTTCGACCATCCATATCTAATCTTGATCTGAGGGCTGCGATTAAGTCGCAATTTTTCTTATCGCGATTTCAATGGTTATGTTTCTTGCCTCTCCAAGTCGCGAGTCATGAAGCTCTGAGATGGAACTGGATCAACGGTCCAGAATAAACCTCGATCTAACAGGTGAGATTGTTTCACGATTTCGCTGCTTCGTGATTTCGTCCACCTTCACGATTTCGCCACTTCGTTACAATTTTGACACTTTGTGATTTCGTTGTCTTTGCTATCGTTGTTCTTTTCCATCGCTTTTCTTTGCCATTACTGATCTTTTTCATCACTGATCTTTGCCATCGTTGATCTTTGCCATCGTTTTTCTTTTCATCGTTGATCTTTGCCATCGTTGTTCTTGCCATCAATGACAAGCTTACTCCCAACTGTAAATCTTCCAACAATCTCCCCCTTTGGCATTGATGGCAACAAAGGCAACCCTGTTCTTTTCTCCCCCTTTGATATTAATGTCAAAGAAAACATGCTCCCCCTGAGCTGTTGCATTAATTTTAGGAGGTATCAGATATGCAACCAATACAGGACTCCCCCTAACAGGATGGACTCTCTTAGATGTGAGACTGGATGACACCCATCTTCTGTCTGAGATATTCAAATGGTGTCTTTGCTAGAGGTTTAGTAAAGATGTCTGCAATTTGCTTTGTAGTGGGAATGTAATTGACCTAAACAATCTGATTGGTGACCTCCTCTCTTAGAAAATGATATTTTATGGGAATATGCTTGGTCTTGGAGTGAAATACATGATTTTTAGACACACTTATGGCACTAGTGTTATCACAATGAATTGGGATCGGTGCTGTGTATTTTACCTCCAAATATGCAAGTGTCTGAATCATCCATAATACCTGAGTGAAACAGGTAGCAACATCAATGTACTCTACCTCTATGGTTGATAAAGAAATGAAGCCTTTCTTTTTACTAAGCCAGGCTACTAAGGAGTCACCCAGGAAGAATGCTTCTCCACTGGTGCTTTTTCTCTCATCAACACAGTTTGCCCAATCTGCATCTGAATAAGCAGTCAGCTGAAGATTTTGATTTCTAGGATACCACAGACCATAAGTCATTGTTTCTTTCAAATACCTAAATATCCTTTTGACAGCTTGCAAATGACTCTATTTAGGTGCAGCCTGATATCTTCCTACCATTCCTACAGCATGCATTATGTCTGGGCGAGATGCTGTGATGTATAGCAGGCTTCCCATCATTAATTGATATGAGCTTTGATCAACATCAGGTGAATCATCATCCTTGCTTAATTTACATCCAGTTACCATAGGTGTACCCACAGGTTTAGAATCTTCCATTTGAAACCTTTTCAACATTTGTCTTAGATATTTTTCTTGAGAAATGAACATCCCTT
>JASDQU010435572.1:33797-72176 GCA_032191745.1 Picea mariana | reverse complement strand
GGTCTCCAACTTCTCATGGCCATAACTCTCTAACCGTGAGGAATTATGTGACGTTCCACATACCACTGGAAATGACATGACAAGAACTATCCATATAGGATATTTTCCCTAACAAATTCACTTTCCTTCATCTCATTATTCCATAATTAAGCATGGGTTCTCTTACTCCACAAAGCGTCTTCCCGTGAGGGCTTTCACCATAAGGGGACCACTTTGGATTTCATCCATATTTACTTCTTATCAACCATGAAAAGACAATAATGAGTCATATTTTCATCAAAAACTATTGGGTCCATTACCCAAAACTTTGTGCTACGGGTCTTTCTTCAAGGGTTGACATCAATGACAACCAACCTTAATCAACAGAAACCTATTACAGTGATATAGTGTTCAATAACAACTTACCAGTCTCATCATTATTCTGCAAGATTTTTATACTCAAACTTCATCACTATCTTCCAACATGCATCTGTTTCCCATTCTGTTCTTCTGCTTTTATGCTCTGTGCGCCATGTCCATTCGTTGCACAGTTCTTCTTCTGTTCTTTTCAGTTGTTGTACTCTAATCATTCTTCATGCCTGAATCACCTTCGACAACATCCACAACAACTCTAGCAACAAAAGCAACCACATCTCTTCTATGTACTGTGTATTTATAGATTTTGTGCACCTTGTGCATGCAATGCGTGCAATACCTCTGCATACTCACACTGCATTGATATCCTCCACAACTCGAGTGCTCTTTCTGATCATCATGGTGACTCTTCAGCTTCTCTGGCCATTTTTCCACTCGTTCAGCATCACTGTATGTTATGCTAAGATTCCTCAGCCTCTCTGGAAGTTGAGACTCTTCATCTTCTCTATGACAGTCGAGCTCAACTTCCCTATTCTAGTTACAAGCTTCAATGCTCATCCAGTTGTCAATCGCCTCCACAAGCATCTTCATCCCTCTTGAAGATTCCCAGAGACTCTTCATCTCCTTTGTCAATCACCCCGAAGTGTCTTCGAGTCCTCTGGCAGAAACCATCAGTGGTTTCTGGCAGTTACACTGTGACGTGCAATAGTAGCCCTCCGATTATGCTCAAATTCATCTACACCGTTGGATTAGCTATGATTTATGCATTTCGCACTTTCGCAATTCAGAGATTCTACGATAAGACATCTCGACTCTTCATGTTGAGAGCTCCGAAAAGGAGCTTGGCTACTGTAGCTCCCTCCTCTACGTGACCACAGGCGGTGACCACCAATTATAGCGATTTTTCAACTTTTTGGTATTTCAACATTCGTATGATCCCGTGTTTTGACACTCCCAGACGCGATCCCCGAAATTTTGAGGTGGAGTTTATCTGCACTAGGTCCTTCCTCCACATGACCATGGCTATGACCAAGCGCTTATGCATAAAGCGCTTTTTCGATTTCGCATTTCGTGAATCTGGAGATGAGGCATCTCGACTCTCCAAGTCGCGATCCCCAAAACAATGAAAAGAAGCTTATCTGAACTAACTCCTTCCCTTATTGTGACCACCGGTGGTGACCATAGGCTGTGCAAAAAGGTGCTTCATGATTTTATAAACTTCATCTGATCGACGGTTGAAATATCCATAGATCCGATGGTCCAGATCTTATCGCGATCTCGCATCTCGCGAGTTTCCACACCATGCTCCATTGACTCCAAGTCAACGACTTATCCAATGGTTCGACGATCCAAATCTGATCTTGATCTGACGGCTGCGATTAAGTCACAATTTCTCTTATTGCGATTTCAATGGTTATGTTTCTTTCCTCTCCAAGTCGTGAGTCATGAAGCTCCGAGATGGAGATGGATCAACGATCCAGAATAAACCTCGATCTGACGACTGAGATTGTTTCACAATTTCGCTACTTCACGATTTCGTCCACCTTCGCGATTTTGTCGCTTTGTTGTGATTTCGACACTTCACTATTTCGCTGTCCTTGCCATTGCTATTCTTTGCCATCGCTTTTCTTTTCCATTGTTGATCTTTGTCATCATTGATCTTTGCCATCGCTGATCTTTTCATCGCTGATGTTTGCCATCATTGTTCTTGCCATCAATGACAAGCTTACTCCCAACTGTAAATCTTCCAACATTTTCTACACTACAATGTGTAATTCTACTTAATCCATGTCACATGATGGTCTAAAAAAATAGAGTCATATTGTTTTTTTTTTATTTCAAACAAAGGTCTTGTTTGATGCTCTTAGGTGAACATGCCAATGATCCAATTTTATAAAGTTCAAACATAGTCCACCGTTTTTACATAAATCATCTGACATCAAGACAAGAGTCATCTTATCTTGTAGCTTTTCCTAGGTAAAAACATCAAAACAATTCACACATTCATTTCAAAAATTTTGCAATCTACATTTGAAGGGTAAGACACAAAATCAAATTATACATACAATTGGATAATTGTGGATAATGGTTCTAAAAACTTAAGTTTTATGTTTGCCACACTTTTGAGCCAATGTGAACCTTCCCTAGGCAACTTGATCTATTACTATATATCTATTTCTCCCTTTGTTTCATGACTTGATCAATGAAGGGAGTGTAAGCATGTTTCTTGTTATAAAGATTTTTTTTGTTTCGATAATTTCATAATGATGCTATGTGGAATACTAGAATGGATCAATGGAGTTTGATGGTAATGAAATATGGAATTAAATGATTCATACTATCATTATCATTTTTTTTTAAAGAAAAAATTGTATATTTCCCACCCAAGGTATAGAAGTGTAAGGTTTGCATTTCAACTTCATCTTTAGATTTAGGTTCGCAAGGAAGTTTGGTCCCATGGTCAAAAGGAAATAGGATAGACTATCTAAGTGTTGTTGGAAAGTTTGTGACAACAGATAAAATTAGCTTTTCCACTTCTTCCTCATTCAATTTCCAATGTTGAAAATCCAAAGGTTCTCTAACACATATATTGATATCAATAGAAAAAATATTCTCACTAAATAAATAAAAAAATCGATATATTTATTTTGAGTGCCTTCTTATTTATCATAGCTTCTACTAGCCTTTTGTATGATCACCTTTTTCTTTCAAAGACTTGAAATTATATTTAATAATATCATTTTCTAAATCTATGATACAATATTTTCTAAGGAACATCAGATTATTTAAATGGAGAGTATTTGTGAGCTTATTCATCATATTCATTAGATGTAATATAGAAGATGTTTTTTGTCACAAACCGTTTTTTTAAACTATTACAATACCATTTTTCAAATCACTTTCCTTATTTGTCCTTGATTGATTTGATCAGTCATTTAACGGAAAAACACAACCTTGTTTTGCACAATATATGTCATCAACTTCAACATCACTTTTCATTAGATCTAGATGATAATTACAAATATGAAGGCCAATGTATATAGAAAACAATTGTTGTTCTAAAATTATTTTATTTTCACACACAAAATATCTTCATTGATGACATGTGTGTGTGTGTGTGTGTGTGTGTGTGTGTGTGTGTGTGTGTGTGTGTGTGTGTGTGTGACCATGCCAATAGTAGAAACACTTGTTCCTTCCTCCATATCATAAATATAAAAACATGGGTGTAGAGTCAATGGTTCAACTAACTCAACACACCATTCATTTGGCAATTTTGAATGTTGTGTTTAGTTCTTACCTATAGAAACATAACCTCTTTGAATTGGTTGAGAGTAACAAGCCTTGGCAGTTTTTACTTTAAGTTAAATAAACATGTTTTGTTCAAGAAATAAAATGATATAAAAACATTTTGAAGCTTTACATAAAATACTAGGTATAACTTAAATGAAATGTTATAGTATGCAACCAAACGATTATATAAGTTTGGAAAAGAATAATCCTAGAAAAAGGTCAATAAACCCTTCTCCTTGATCTCCTCCATAATATTATCATGCCAGAGGAAGGGTTCTTAAACCCCTCCCGATGACCCATATATGAGAATACTATTCTTGAGAAAGGATCACCATACATTTATCCATGCACCCCCTCAATGGAAATAGTATGTTTTAAGAAAGGTTGGTCGAACCTTACCTAGGCTCTCCTAGAAGAAATCACTACACTTGAATAAGGGTTGATTGACACTTTCTTAGAGTCCCTCACTACTAGAAATCTATCCATGGAAAAGGATCCATTAAAACTTCCATTGGATAACCCACGACATGAATACTAGCTTTGAGGAAGGGTCAACTAATCCCTCTCCATGTTCAACCTCTATGAGAATACTATGTTGGAGTTAGGTTAATTCAACACTTACAATGAATAAACATATGTGTGAATACCATCCTTTAGAAAGGGTCTAACTAACCTTCTACATCATCCCCTTACATGATAATACTTTGCTTGAGAAAACACTAGCCAACCCTTCCTCTAAATCCCCCTTACACCAAAAAATAACTTATGGAATGGTTGACAGACTTTTCCATTTGATACTATTGGGGAATAGGGTGGAACCTGATACAAAATGGATAGACAGGTCTGCACATAATTGAAGAGTAACTACTACATATGGTGTTGAAGTCCAATGGGGTGTTCTGATGTGACAGATAAAATCCACTTTATTGTCGAACATTACTCACTAACTCTAAAAATTTCGTTATATTTTTTTCTTGGTGCCTCGGCGTTCATCAGAATTATGACTTTGTTTTTTATTCATCAAAATTTCGACTTGGTTTCAACATTTTTCAAGACTTTTGATTATAAAATGTTGACATCACCATCATGAACCACCATCAACTCGTGTCTTGCCACTATGACACCTACAAGGCATTGCCATGTCAACAAAGTTTTTGTCTCATGGGTGCATTTGGAACCTAATTGGGCCTTAATTATTCCAATTATATGGCTAAAAAATTTATATCATGGGCTTATTATTCATGTGTTGTCTCAATTTTGATTTCAATTATGCTATCTAGGGGGGATAAAAATGTTTGACATAGTCTTATTATGCCCATTGTGTCTCGAGACGTCAATTAAACGTGAATGGACAAGAGATATGATTGGAAAGTACAATGATTTATGGATGAACATAGTTCTTATTAGAAGTTTTCATGATGTGGGAAGGTTGGACAATACCCGACCCAGATCATTTGTGCCGCCAGATAGGCTATGAGTGAATTTCAAGTCACATGTTAGTTATTTTGACCAGTGAAGTCATATGATGGTTGGTCCTGACTGATACTTCCATGTCCTAGAGTTACCCCTTTGTATAATGAAGGTACAATATTCCATGGCACTATAAGTAGCCCATTGAGTGGTTAAGTCTGTATAATCCGAGTGCCCCAGGGGTTTTCCAAGATGCTAAATCCATTTATGAATTCAGAAATGCAAGTTAAACAACATAAAATTTCAATTTTTCCCAGATTTAGATCACCGAATTCATGTGAAAAATGCCGATTAAACATAGAACGTTTAGACTACACCACCATGGGGGGGACTTAGGAAGGATTCATGTTCCCAGATCATAGGTCACAGTAAAGCACTCGTATGTGGGTGGGGCCACTATTCAATAAAAATCATGTCTCATCAATGTTGACATTCCAAGAGGCCAAAAGACAGAGAAAGGGGGAGTCTCCAACGTCAGTGGGAGGACCAAAGGAAATGGATCACATACTGAGGGGAGGAATTAATGATGCCAACACTTTCAATGGAATGTTATAGTAAAGGAGATGAGAGACAAAGTAGTTTTCCATAAGGAATGTGTCTGGATTAGTCAAGCCAAATGGGCATTGAAGTTGTTTGACCCAGGTATAGGATATGGTGGTAGTTGCTTAGCAACAAACCATAACTAATGGTAAACATATACCTAGTTTGTATCAATCATTTATATCCCAACCATAATCATATGCCTCAAGTTCATCCCCAATACTTCCCCTACTCTCTTCCCGCTTAGTGGTGCACCCTCCATATCCATACCAAATTTTGTATCTTCCATTAGACCCTTCAGTGCACTACCAATTTTGAAACCCATTCACATTGTAATATGATTTAGTACCACCCCACAGTGTGAAGCCGATGAGTGGATAAAACACCCTTCTAATTATCTATTGCAATGGATGATTGGATACAACAAGGAAGAGTGTGCCTCAAGTACTAAACATCACCTTAGAGCTATAACAAATGGCTCAAGGACATATGAATACATGTAAAGTTAGTCATGATCCACTTATGTAAGAAACCTATGAGTTAAGCTAGTCCCCATGAGAAACATAGCATATAATTTTGTAACAATTGGCTTGATGACCTATGAATACATGTAAAGTTAGTTATGATCCACTTATGTAAGTGACCGGTCAAGGTGGTCCCCATGGGGAACATAATATATAAGGTTGTAAGTAGAAAGATAGAAAAGGAGAGTCCTGTTAGATATTCCTTAGGAGGAATCTTCAGAGATAAGAAAGTTGTAGAATATGTATTATAGTTCACTCAAACTTTTAATGGAGATTGTATATGTGATGTTTTTCATGTAAAGATCCTTCTATATTTAAGAGGAAATAACGAAAGATCAGTAATGTTTTTGACTTATAATTGTCTTATGTGTGATGATTGTTGTGATATTTAGTGTTTATATCAATGTTACCAACATCAGCAATGGCAAAATATTGTCGAGGGTCCAAAAACGAAAATATCGACAATATCAAGGAAAATATCAGTAAATATCGAAAAATGTCATAAGAACGAAAAAAATACAAAAATATTCATTTTTTTTCAATTTTTCAAATATATAAAGCATCAACAACATCAAATAAATGCATTTCCACATAAATATGAAAAGACAACTCATATATAATATGTATAAGATGTCTAGTAAACTCGAATACATCATAGTCTATAGGCCAACACTAAATCATGTGTTGACTCCTGAGTCTAAAGCCTTGAAATATCATCAAAAAATATAATAAGTGCAAATGTATCTCATCATCATTAGTCATCTCTAATGAAATCAAATAAAGTCTAATGATTCGCTCTGCCCCTTTTATGGGAAAAGGTGATAGCTTTTCCTCTAGAGGAAGAAGCCCCTGGGGTTGGCACTTGACTCTGATGTCCTATAGAAGAAGCAGGAGCTAGACTCTGGTGTCCTCTACTGGTGCTACTACCAAGTACAACTCCCTCTGTTCGAGTCCGTGAAGATGGTGGAAGACTCTGCTATGTAACATCCCCCACCACCTCCTCCTCCTCCTCCTCTGCTACTACCCCCTCTACCTCCTGCTGTATCCAATCAAGCATCAATTCCAAGATAGGCCTCTCAGACTCAACCCTCCATTCAGCACTGGTGTCAATCCCATCCAACGAAATGGCGTCCACATCAGGTGTTTTCTGAATCTGCCTCACCAACAATCAGAGATTGTAGTAGAAATATACCATGTCATTGAGGCACTGGGATTCCAACCTGTATGAGGGCCATAAATTATAAATTAATAATAATATTATAATTTTAATTTTAATTTATAATGAATAAAAAATTTAATTTGAAAAGTTGTAACCTGTTGCGCTTCTTGGTGTGTATTTTATCAAATGCACTCTAGTTGCGCTCGCATCCTGAAGAGCTACATGTTTGGATAAGCACCCGAATGGAAAGTTTTTGTAGATGGGGTACTCTACCACCATAGCTTGTCCACCAAGCATCTACAACAAATCAAAGTAACATAAGAAAAGACATTGAAATTTGAAAGTTAAAAGTTGAAAGTTACAAAGTTGAAAGAAAAGACATTGAAAGTTGAAATTTGAAATTTAATGAAGTTTACCTGGCATTTTGGTCTTCCTATCAGCTATAGCCATCTGAAAGCCAAAAGTCCCACCAGACATCCTATATATTTCCATTTCTTTGGAAATCTTTGTGCGTTCTTCATGACTTGGCACCATTCTCTCAACACATGTGAGGAATCCTTCCATAACCTCAACATCAAATCTAAAACCACATGAGTAAGAGAATGCAGGATTGAGGTAAATCCCTGCAGCATGAATCAGGCGATGAAGTGTATTGTTCCATCGCTGATCAATCACTCCCCATATCTGTAGTTGTCTCTGAAATCCATCATCTCCCTTGTCATCATAGTAGGTGTTGTTCCAGAGTCTGTACTGGAGGATTTAAAAAGTACAGTGTCTAGGCATCCGAAAGTTAGTAAGATGTAAAAAGGGAGGAGGGTATACCTTCGGGAAAGGAAGCTAGGGTTTATTTCTAGATTGTCATTGTCTGGCTTCCAACTGTTCCTGGATGTTTATATCCATTTCAATTGCAGCCCATGAACGTTCAAGTTATGCCCGGGTGTTAGCCGTTTTAAGTATGGTGTCAAAGAGATTTAAAGCGATATGGATTTGATCTGTCAAGCCCGGTTCAATATTGGGTTGTCTTACAATAGGGATAGTCATAGAGGAACAGAAAAACTTAAAGAAATCCGAAATTTTTTATGCTATATCAATTTGGTTTTATAAAAGAGAACTTTAGAAATCAATATTAAAAGCAAATTGCAAACCAAAGGCCTTTTTCCGTAACTGCGTTATATTTGAAATAAATGGTGTATGAATTATGGGAAAAACATTAAGCTGTCTATAGAATAAGGCTCTTATCGAGAGAGAATCTTACTATGTAAACAGAAGAAGAAAATAAGATAAGAAATGGTCCGACGAAGCATAAAATATGACAACCTAAAGATTTACTGGTCTTGTACCTTCTAGTAGCCGATACAGAGGAAAAACTGTAAACAATAGACAGCTAAACATTAATCACTGCAGTAGAAGTTTTACTAAATTGCAATGTGACATTCATCAGATATATATAAGTGAAATAAGAATGAATATGAAATAACAGAGAGAACAAACTCATAACACAGTAGTGACGAAATTAGGAATCTCTGGATTGCTTTGTATTAATTCTTGAGAAGAGACAGTCTCTATTACAATTAATCAAAAAGGTCCAGCCCTTTTTCTTTCATCAAAATGTATATTTATACAAATTTTTATGTGTTGGAATCTCAATAGTTCCAGAGGTTTTTGGTTACAATCAAAGGAGTCAAAACGTTTCGTTTCTTTATCTCTGTTCTCATCTGGTACCTGAAACCTGCCTCTTCGCATGCTCCTTGTAGATAACACACTTCTCCACTAGCTATGATATCAACTTAGATGGCTTTGCTTGATTATTTGCCTCAAAAATATAGAAATATTTCATCAATAGCGGCAGCTTTCCTTCCACCTGTTGATCTTTGGCATTGATAGAGCATAACATTATACTCGATTTAATTAGCCATTTGTCTATTTGCAGTATGTCTGTTTGAGTTATTTGTGATATTTCAGCTAATTCTCTTTCTTCATTTTCCTTGATATTTAGCATATATTTAGCTGTATTGATCTGACCCAGTATCTCCATGCCACTTTCACCATTGGAACCCAAATAAATCTCATTTAACAAACTGAAAATTTCTTCGCAAGATTTCCTTAGCTTCATAGCTTGTTGTTTGTCTTCGGATATATTTCGTTCCCATTCTTTCAACAAGATATTACCCCTGGTTTGCTCTACGATGGGAAAACTAGAACTACTACTTGTTTCCCTTCTTGTTGTGGCTATAATAGCCTCCTGGAATGCCACCCGAGCTGCTCCGGCATCCCTTTCTTTAAGAGAGAGGTTTTCCAACACTTGATCAATGAGTTGGAAGCTGCTTTGAATTGTTTCTACTTTAACAATCAGACCTTGTTGTGCCACTGATAACCTTTTTCTGATCTCTATTGCCTGGGATTGAAATATCCCGATATCGATTACCTGGCTTTCAGCAAATTCTAGTTTGGCTCGAAGTTGGTCTATCAATTCTCCCTACTGACTTATCTGAGTCTGACCCATCTGAACCTTCAACTGTGTCTGTTCGAGATCGACTTTAAGCCACTTGATTTCTTTTTGATCTTCTATTCTTGCTTGCTCTAAAGTCACACTTGCCTGATCTTTAGTAACAGCCTCTGTTGTAGCTAATTTAGCCTCTGGTGTCTTGATCAAATGATTTTTTCGTTTTAGCTGATCTTTTAGGGTCCTGACTGAATACTGGTTCGTCGTAGCGAAAGCACCCAATGTTCCTACTATTTGCGTCGCAAATTCTACTTTCTTCATATTTCTCCCATTAATTAAAATTTTAAATTTCTTAGAGATAGTACCTGCCTCTTGGTAGAGTTCTTGTCTCACAACCACTTTCCTCTTCTTATCGAAGAAGAATTCATTTGGAGGTAGCTCCTCTACTGATATAGGTGTCAATTTTTCACCCAAAATCCAACCTGTTTCCGGGATTTCCTTTGCAGACTGTAGGGGGGTAATGGAGGAAATGGGATTGTTGGCCTGTTTAGAAGATTTCCTGGGAGTAATGACCAAAGCTGGCTCACTTGGAGGACCGGAAGCCTCGGCTTCCTGTTTCGGGCCCCCAGCTTTCTCTTCTTTATCCTGTTGTTCTTCTTGGCCGGGTACTGAACCTTTAGAGCCTCCGGCTTCTGTTTGCTACTTCTCTGGTATCGTCGGATTTTCACCCCGAAATACTGGAGGAAGGAAACTTCACCTATGCTCTTGGAATCTGACAACATCGGCCCTCTCTTTGGGTGACAAGGCTTGTATTCGAGCCAAAACCTAGTCATAAGATTTCGCGACTCGAAAAATATCATCATGAGGTGAATTCTCGTGCTCAAATCTTTTAAGGCCATAGCTGGCCAAATGATTACTCACGACCCTGTGTGGATCATGTTTCTTGAATTCAATGTGAACCAACTTTATATCTTCTAGGACTACTTCCTCGACCTTTGCATGCCTGAAGTCTAATAATGAATAGGTGTTTAAATTAATAGGAAAAGGTGGCCATACCTTTTTTGAAAACCTTTTCAGTTATTTACTTATACCGCCGATTACGGTTTGCCTGGCGATCTCACGACAACCCAGCCTGTCGGGTATAAGTAAGGGTAAAGCATGAGGAGGGATGGAAGCACCGAAAACCCTGATGTATGAAATTTCTTTCTCCATGTACCAATCAGCCACTCTGCTTAAATTTGTCGTGATGCTATCCGATATCCTGGGTCGCGGATTACCGAAAATGGCAACATGCATCGGTACCATTACCCAGTTGAAGATTTCGTATACAAAATCCGAAGCCTTGTCCTCTCAAAGCTTAATGGTATACATGGACTAGCTCAGCATTTGATGGAGTCCAACTCCAATTCATCAAGGGAAAAGGCGTCATGGAACATACTGCGTCCATGAGATATGCGGACATAAAAAATGAAGCATCTTTCCTGCTCTCTTTCTGCATCCGATATTTTGTAATCCGACTGGTCAGGCTATCTGATAAAATTTTGGCCCAGTCGAAAGAAGATCCTTCTGCTACTGAGTATATCAAGGGCACTCATGGGAGGAAAAAATGTGTGGTGTCTTCCCTCCCATACAATCTACAGGTCATCATCGCTATGTATTTGAACTGTGGTTCCAAAGAAGATATGGAATAAATCCCATTTTTGTCTGCCCTGAACTTCGTTGGGTGTGAGACCCAATCCTTGATCAAATCAAATAAACTTTTCACGTATTGCTCGCATTCCTTCTATTTAAAACCCTCTAGAAACTCTACATTGTATGTGAAGTCTGACGTGGGTGGTAACTTGTACATCGCCTGTAAGTTTTCTGGTCTAAAGGTCCCAACAATGACCTTCTTCTCATTGATGATGGTTCTAGTAGGGATGTCTACGTGATATAGTGCCCATTGGATCATGTCATAGTAAGGCAGAAGGTATGGCCTGGCCGCTACTTTGTGCATCTCTGCCTAGACAACGATCTTTTATTTGGTAGTCATGTCGTCTTTCTCGTTGTCACTGGAATTGTTCGAACAGTTCACCACATCTGATTGCAAAACCTTTGAGATGTATGACCAGGTTCGCATGGAATCAATGCTCCGAGGTGAAGTATCTGAAACATTATCAGAACCTTGTCCTGAAACCTCAGCGCTTGCCTTGGATGCTTTTCGCGAGGCCATGACAGGGGATTTTAACTTAGCTCTTCTACAATAAAAATGTGTATACGTATAGAAGTTAGCTTACTGAGAAAAACCTTCTCTGTGCGGGATAGAAATGAACTTTATGAATAAAATAGGAAGCAAAAGATCTATATCTTCGAACATTTAACGTATGGATGTCCTTACGAATAGAATGGTCCAATCATATTTAGATAGAGATTTTGGCAATAAAAACCATATCCTTACTTTGTCGTTTCACCTTATTTACAATTAATGCCATAAAATTCGACGTTTCGTGGCACAAGATGGTGCAAGGAACATTTGAAATTACCTCGTAAACTATGCATTATTATCATTTGCATTAAACATTGATTATGCTGGCTTAGCTTCCTTAATCAGGATTTAAATCAACATTTCAACGTTCGTTGTATCAGGACTTTTAACTCTAACCTTTCAAGCCTTTAAAACCCGAGACTGTGATGATTATATTTAATTAAGCAATGGTGTAACTAAGATTAAGTGTTTTAATTAATTATGCTTTCATTTATATCGCGACTTCGCAGCTTGGGACTTTGAAGGTAAAGTTTCCGGGAGGAATGTAAGCCGAGTCGTGAAATCTCGAGAAACTTAATCATGGTCAAAACTAATCAACCCTGACTCTAACCTGGGTTACTTAGGTAAAAGTTTTGTGGCTTTGTGTTTCAGAGTTTTAGCGGTAATGTTTTAGGAGAGAGTGAACGCTAAGACGCAAAATCTTGACAGCACTTGACTAGGGTTTACATGGTCTCACTCTTAGCTTTCACCTGAGGTAAGATTTTAAAACTCATCAAGACTTCGCACATTGGGGTTTGTAAATCTTGTGACTTGTAACTCGCGAAGAGAAATATTCCGAGGTACAAAAAGAAGCATCCTCCATTTAATGATAAAAAGTGGTAACTTAAAAAACATCACATCCCCTGCTATTTTGCATTACGAGACTACTGAGATTTTTAGTAGGTGAATGTCACGAAGCGAAAAATAACTTAAGAACTAACATTTGAATTTTAAAATAGATTTGAACCAAATGAAATAGGCGGCTCCAACAGTAGGCATGGATGGCTTCTTTGGCCCTATCCATGGTCTCATACAAGTAGCCCATTGTGGGCTTGTCTCCATCAACCAACCGAAGAACCTTTACCAAAGGTTCGCTAATGGCAACCACCTCATCCACTCCCACCCAGAATCTCTCTTGGTATGACACAAGCCTACATATGGCCTCCCCCTCTATTTTACAGCTAAATGATAAATCATCCCACTCATGTGAAACAAACATCGTCTTCAAGTCCCACATATAAACCAAGATAGATCGAAGAGATATGAAGCTAGTGGCAAAGCACGTGATTACAGGACGCACCAACTCCCTGTTATTTGTGAATCTTCTCATCAAGCTAAGCACAGATGCATGATTATATATGAATTTTGTGATGCTCTTAGCCGATTCAACAATGTCCCTGATATAAGGAATTTTTCCCATATCCTCTAAAATCAAATCTATACAATGTGCAGCAAAAGGAGTCCAAAACAATGTAGGATACCTCTGCATAAGCATCCTACCTGCAGCAACATAGTTAGCAGCGTTGTCCATTATCACTTGGACAACATGTTGTGGACCCACCTCCCGAATGAACTCATCCAATAAGTCACATAACAATGTTGCATATTTAACATGTGCAGATGCATCAACAGATTTAACAAACATTAACTCCCTGGGAAAATTAACCAAGAAGTTAAGAAGTGTCCTACCCTTCTGGTCTGTCCAACCATCTGACATCACGGTGCATCCAGTGATTTCCCATGATGCCTTAAGCTCCTCCAATCTACTAGCACAATCAATCTTTTCATTATAAAGGATAGGCCCTCTCAACTCCTCATAGGTAGGGGCCTTGTACCCCGGGCCAACAACAGCAACTGCATCAAACATTGGTTGATAGAATGGGTTTTTCTTGGCAATGTTAAAAGGAATGTCACTCCATAAGAAACACTTACCCACCAACTTATCAGCCTCTTCCTTCACCTTTTTTTTTACCATTCACTTGATAGAAGGTTGTGCACCAGGTGTGGTTCTAGAAACAAAATACGATGAGGTAGAAGGTGGAATTGAAGCCACCGAACTTCCCTCCTCAGATATTCCACTTGTCCTTGCAAATTGATCTTTCTTGGCTTTGTTGTAATCTATGGTTAAACCCAAATCCTCAAGCGCTTTGTTGGAAATATGCATGATTTCCAAGGTTGACTTTGGGAAAATATCCACTTCATGTCTCGGGATTCTTGCAAGGTGGTATTTTAGATGGGTAATTCCCCCCATCATTCTCACCTTACACAACTTGCAATACAAATTTTTTCAATTAAAACCCTCCTCGGGATCACCATATTCCCACATAGCATCCAATTTTCTCGGCATTTTCAATCTTCAAGTGATCAAACCTAGGGCACAAAAATAGTGGAAAAAAAATAAAATCACCATTTAACTATAAACTGTAATAGTAAATTACTAAATACAAATGTTCAAAATGGTGGAAAAGTTGAAAACTGATAAATTAAAAAAATCAAAAAAAACCTATCATAAATTTGCAAGAATATAAAAAAAACTGTTGGAAATCAATCCACACTCCAAAATAATTTTATGGCAGCTAAAAACAACAGTCTCTAACTACCAAGATGAAGGATACATAGAAAATATTTAAAAAAAAAAAAATGATACAAATTGTTGCCCATACCTGCAAATGTGCCCTTGCTTGAGAGAAATCAATCCCAACTTCACAATAAACAGGTTATAGTGCTCAAAATCTCACTCCTCCTCATCTTTGGCTAAAGGCAAACTCGCCCTTTTCTCCTTTGCTCTCCAAACCCCACACTTCACTTGCAAAATGACAAAAACAAAAGTGAAAATTGGGATTTATTTTCATCCCTGTCCACATGCCAAAGATATTTTGGATCGTGGCGCGATATTATCGTGCTATCTACAATATTATCGTGATATTTTCAAAGTGCCCAAAATAGCGTGATATTTTCCCCGATAATATCGTCGAGACTCATTTTGCCGATAATATCGCCAATATCGTGATTTTGGTAATAGAGGTTTATATACAATATTTAAGTGATCTTTAATGCATGTTTATAATAATGTCTGAATCTACCTACAATAAATTATATTTAAAGTTTCTTTTTACGACACAAAAATCATTGTATTGATATTTCTAATGGAAATGAAATATACATTAACAATATCCCTTCTACTTTTAATGTTATTATCCATCGTCTTTATGTATTGCCTCTATCAAATAATACTATAGATTATCCTTATGATTTTAACTCTTACAATCATCCTTATACATGTCACTCTTAAACATAATAGTTCCACGACATCATATTGATGCTAAGAGAAAACCATAAGATAAACTCTATCTAACTTTGCATAAAAAAAAATTAAAACAAGACCAAAATCCCATTCATCAAAAAAGATGTAAGAGTATCAAATCTATAAGAGTATGGTCCTTAATCTCATGAAAAATAAAAATAAAAACACTTCCTCCAAAATGAGTGCTTCCTTTTATCACTGATCAGCTTTGTGGTTGAATTCTCAATAGACATGAGTAAAGGAAACCTCTTCAAAAACTAATTCATTTTCCATAATCCTATTGAGACCACAGGTCCAAGTTAGAAATGTTATGTTTACCATTTTCCCAATCCATCAGAAGTTTGGAGTCACCAAAGACTTGTCGCCTCTTAACTTGCATGTCCACTCCAACCTTAAGTAGGATCCAAAGGGCATAGATTTATGCTCCATTGTTTGTGCCCAAACTTGTTGGGGGTGTGGTTTATCATATTAGACCTTTTCATGTTGTTTATTTTACAATTAAAGTTTAAAGAGGGTGTTTGTGCAAAATAGGAAAATTTTTCCTTGTAATTTGCAACGTATAAATTGTACCAAGTGACAAAATGAAAATGCACCCCCAAGCTTCCTTGTAGCTCCAAAAATTGTTTTACAAGCTTTAAGATGGAGTTACATAAATGTTAAATTTACGTATGCACATAAAGTTCAATTGAAGAATAGGAGAGGTTGCTTTCATGCACCTAGAATTGGGATTTCATGTAAATTTGAATGCAAAACTACCTCAGCCTCAAATCCATGCCCTAGTCTCAATTTTGATCCAAAATTAGTGGTTCAACTTGCATACGTTGTAGTTTGTGATTTTACACTTTTCTATAAAATTATATTGGAAATTTTAGACAAAAACCTATCTGATGTGCATAAACGCTAAAAATTTCCTTCTAAAACCAAAGGGCCAAATTGTTAATGTTGGCTATTTGAAACTACAAGGTCTAAAGCATACACTCCAAAAAGGATGATTTCTATGCACAAAGAATGAATAAATTTTGATGAATTAGAGGATTGTGGGTTATGAGACAAACCAAGATCATGTTTTCATTCAGATTCATAAATGACTCTTTTGTCCAAAATAGGCAAGAGATACTTATTAAAACCCTTGGAAAGCACAACATTTTTGTAAAAAGTAACCCAAAATTGTATTATACCTTAGATTTTAGTTGTGCAAGTTTATGTGGGTGTGGTTTATCATAGTAGACCTGTTCATGTTGTTTATTTATCAATTGCAAGTTTAAACAGAGTGGTTGTGCAAAAGAGGCAAAGTTTTCCCTGTATTTTGCAAGGTCTAAATTATACTAAGTGACAAAATTAAAATGCACACCCAAGCTTCCATGTAGCTCCAAAAATTGTTTTATAAGTTTTAATATGGGAGTTACGTAAATGGTAAATTCACCTATGCATCTAAAGTTCTCAATTGAATAATAGGAGAGGTTGCTTTCATGCAACTGGAATTGGGATCTCATGTAAATTTGAAGGGAAAACAACCTTATTGTACAATGCATGCCCTAGTCTCAATTTTGACCTAAATGGAGTGGATCAACTTGTAGAAGTTGTAGTTTGTGATTTTACAAATGTATATAAACTTATATTGGCATTTTTAGACATGACCTTTTCTAGTTGTTGGGGATGTGGTTTATCATAGTAGACTCATTCATGTTGTCTATTTTACAATTGCAAGTTTAAAAAGGGTGGCTATGAAAAAGAGAAAAAGTTTTCCTTGTAATTTGCAAGGTCTATACTAAGTGACAAAATTATAATGCATGCCCAAGGTTCCTTATAGATCCAAAAAATATATATAAGTTTTAAGATGGAGTTACATAAATGGTAAATTTACCTATGCATCTAAAATTCAATTGAAGAACAGGAAAGGTTTCTTTCATCCACTTAGAATTAGGATTGCATGTGAATTTGAATACAAAACTTCCTTAGCCTCAAATGCATTCCCTAGTCTCAATTTTGATCCAAATTTAGTGATTCAACTTGCATAAGTTGTGTTTTGTGATTTTACACCTGTTTATAAACTTATATAGGCATTTTAAGACATAAACCTACCTAGTGTGCTTAAAGGGAAAAAAATTCCTTTTAAAACCAAAGGGACAAACTATTAAAGTTTGTGTAATGGCCCTCCGTTACGCCTAAGAAAAAGCGAAGCACAAAAGGCAATTTTTTTTTCCGTTAAGAAATTAACATCAACACATGATCACAGTAGCGCCGAATGAACATCATAAGTAAAATCAGTACCTTCTACTCATCACAGAAATCACTAACGACACATTCAATGCGTCAATGAAGGATAGTGACACATAAACATAAGTAGCGTAGAAGATCAACACATCATAATCATCTTGAAACTATTTACAACACGTACAATCAGATAATGAATATAAAATGACTACCCTCCCGGACTACCCTGCAAGGTTAGGACCTCCAGGACACATAAGAAACACTCAAACCCATGTTCCAATTGATTTTAACCATTTAACGTCTTAGGGATGGCAACTGTTCTGAGGAAAAGGAGGTGTCTACATCCCACTAACAAACAAATCCAATCATCAACTATATCCATTCATCAATCTTATTAATCAATTAATCATGGCGCAAGGGTAATCAATATTGTTGTCAATCATACATCAACAATTAAATATCCGTTGCGCGTGAGAGTAAACAATTCTAGATCAATCACATGTCAACTTAAGTAAGGTGCAAGAGAAAGCTAGTCACTCAATCAGTCATATATATAATAAATTCATGACGCCAGATTAGTTAACATTTAAACTCAAGGTGCAAAATAATAATGACGAAGAAATCACACACCCACTTAAATTAAGGCGCGCAAGTACATTTTGTTACTAAACTAATCATGCATCACCATTATTGTAAGGCATGCAGGTAATCAAGCTAAATAATTTTACATCCATCATTAATCCAATGCGCAAGCAATCCATTAATTTAATCACAACATAATCCATGGCCCAAGGTAAATTTATAACTCAATCATTCATCAAGTATTAATTATTCATTTCACGAGAGAAAACTATCGATTTATCTCATGGTGAAACCAAGCTATCTACTCAACCAATCATACATCAAATTAAGGGAAACAATAGTAAATTATACACATATCGTTATACATCAGCGTTGTTCATAACGCGGAATTCATCAACATTTATATCGTGGCGCGCCAATGATTTATTTACTTAAGTAATCACCCCTCTACATTTTCAAGGCGCGTAAGAAATCTAATTGTTAAATTGATCACACATCAACATTAATCAAGGTGCTCATGTAATCAAATCACATCCAAACATTCAATACATCTCCTTTAATACATGGTGCAAAATAAGTATCAATTCCAATTCATGCGCAAAGTAGTCATGTTTTTCAATTAGGCTTATAATTTACATTGTAAAGTCCCCAACTTAGGTGCTATTAATCTACAGTAGTCCTTCAAAAATTTAATTCATACTCAAGTAAATTCGATACATCACCTATAATGCATGTGTGAATAGAATTATTT
The DNA here is from genome assembly GCA_032191745.1 of Picea mariana. NCBI lineage: Eukaryota > Viridiplantae > Streptophyta > Pinopsida > Pinales > Pinaceae > Picea > Picea mariana. Next base: position 53,260 of record JASDQU010435572.1, on the reverse strand, counting down.
CATTCATTTATAGATTGACCCCAAAATAAATCAAGCATTCAGTAGAGCCTTTTATTGACAGGTCATAGATCTTTAAAATTCTCATTAAAATTAACATTGATATATAAAATGACACTTAACAACTGATATTAAACTTGAAGACTTATATACATCATAAAGAAAAGGATACATATAAAACTATGTGATCGCATTGAAAGAAGATATCTACCTTTGAATATTACTAAGTAAAATCAAATGAAACTAAAGGACACTCCAATGTGCAAGGAATCTTCTAATGCCAAAAAAAGGTGTAGGAATAAGAAAAAGGAAGGGACTTAATAACCTGGAGACATGAAGGAAAAACAAGAGTTGGTAAATTCCCCAACAAAACTGAGATAATGAGGAAAGTTCTGGGAAAAAATAGTGAGCAACAGGTAGAGATAAAGAAGATAAAAACTCATGTTGGTTTTGTAACATCTAGCTCTTGGGTGCACTGAGCGAACTAATTCTTTGAGGACACTTGTGTGCAAGTGATCTGGGTTATTATATTATTGGTCGTTTTGATAATGAATATGAGATATTATGGATTTGATGATATGTTATGTTGGTGTATTTACATAGACAGGTGTTATTGATGGGGTTCTCCTGAGTGTGCAAGAGTTTGGACATTGAGGGTGCAGAGGCATAGATGGAACCCCTTGGACTCTAGATAGAGCCAGGAGTGGATTGTTGGGTTTGAATGTTGATGATGTGACATACGTACATATGATTAGATGTTATGATGATTGATTATTATTGTTGACATGATTCATTGATGGATGCAGGCTGATGATAGCTTATCGACCAGACTCACATTTGGAGTAGAGGGGTCATACACGACAACCAGAGAATTTGATGGAGAGATGTGGTAGCAGCCCTGCCACAACCTACTAGCACTCCTGCCATGGCTCGAACTATAGGTTAACGATTACCTAGTTCGAGACGACCCACGATGTCATAAGGGAAGACTATGACAGTTGCTCACGATGATTCTAAGGGCGCAGAATAAGTCAGGGGCCTTATTCCTTAGAGGCCCTTAGTTTCCCACAATATCACCTGGCGAAGTATTGACTCCAGGGGTTTGACATCTACCAAATTTAGTCAAGAGGTGAGTGGCACCCTTGGAGCACGTAGTGCATCTTGAAAGGCACATCGCGCAAGGAAAATGGAAAGAGGCAAGTGGAACCCTTGGAGCACGTACTGTATCTTGAAGGGCACATCGTACAAGGAAAACAGAAAGAGGCGAGTGGCACCCTTGCAGAACGCAGTGCGTCCTGAAGGGCACATCATGATTTTCACTGATAAGTTAATAAACCTAGTGCCTAGAAAAATATGCCTCCTTAAGACCTGATCAGCCTTAAAATAGATGATGGTATGAGTAAAATTTTAATAACTAAAATTTCCATTAAAAATTGTCGCCCAACCCAGTGAAAATTAAAACCTAGGTCTAAGTAGAACATGTGGTCAAAAAAAATAAAAATAAAATAAACATGTAACAAGAAGGGGGGGTAAGAAATTCAAACTTATTTATTAAAGTCAAAATTATTGGAGGATTAAATTTTTAAAAATGGGTAATGGTTGTTTTCATCTACATTTGCTAAATTAAATTTTAGTTAAAAAGAAAAGAGGGTAAATGGTTGTTTTTGTTTTTATTTTGCTAAATTAATTTTTAGTTAAAAATAAAAAGGGTAAATGATTGTTTTATCTTTTTTTTGCTAAATTAATTTTAGTTAAAAAGAAAAGAGGGTAAATTGTTATTTTTATCTACACTTGCTAAATTGATTTTTAGTTAAATAGGAAAAAGGGGGAAACTTAAAAGAAAAAGGAAACTTAAGGAAAAAGGAAAACTTAAAGAAAAGGGGAGACTTAAAGAAAAAGTTGAATGTCTAACTTAGTAAGGAATCTAGCCTTTGGGACCTTCAATTTATGAACTCAACTAGGAATTAAGTAAGGCATAAGTCATTTAATATTTGTAAGGGAATATTGAGACACCGAGGAGCATTTTTAGGAATGTTTTTAGGTGGGTGAGGGAAGTAGGAATATTTAATTAATTAATAAAATTGATTTTCTGGTGCAACTAGCGGATTAGGAGACATGTGTACGGGGGAGGTTTTTTGAAATTAATTAAATGAGAATTTGGGAAACTAATTACTGAGAAAATCTATAAAAAGGATGGAGGAGGAGGAGTATGGATCTCATATTTTTGCGTAACATTACGCTGCTGAAATTTTGCCTTGACCGAACTTTCTCTTGTGGGAGTTGGGATACCCAGCACAAGTAATGAGTGGTAGCTCGACCTTGCAAGGTGAGATGGGTGTTATCATTCTCTGGTATTGTGTGTGTGGCCCCCTTGCGGCTCGAGGGGCTCAGGGGGAAGAAGAGTACCCCTAGAGTTGGCTGGGAGGTACCGGCGAGGTCACATCGATTGGCAAGTGGGAGCTAGACCAAGCATGTGTGGGACAATAACTTCGGAGCATTCGCATTTGGCTAAGGTACACCTCTTAAAGTTGTTACTTGCAATGAAATATAATTTAAACATGTTTACTTTACGGTACTCAGATGACGATTTATTTTCCATGAGCTTTCCTTAAGAATTCAGTTATCAATGTAATCCCCTTATCCTTTAAGTTATTATTCCGTGCTTGAGCAATCGGCTAGGAGCCGAATTGACGGTCATCACTCCGGTGTTTAAAGACTTATAGATTCAAATGCCCTGCTTTCCTATGCATGGATAATAAATGACGGATAAATTTCACCCAGCTATCTATCCCTTACTTATCTCTGTGTTTTTCTCTTATGATTAATCTCTAATATTTGTGCCTTCTTTGTGAATGAGTATCTCTGTGTTTTGATTGATTCATTTTTGAACGATTAATCTTGTGTTTCTATGAATGAGTATCTATGTGTTTTGAATGTTTAATCTTTGAGTGTGTAAACTCTGCATTTGAATTACTAAATCCCTGAATGTTTAAACTCTGCATTTTTTTTATGGATTAATCTTCGATTCCTTGGCTCCTGGCAAAAGGGGGAAAAATCATTTTTTGCATCTTACCCAGCCTTCACACCATGTTTTTTCTTGGCGTTTTACATAGCCTTTTCACCCAGTTTTTACACGACATTCTGGTTTGGATTTTATTGTTCCTCAGTCACGAATCTTATTGTTATTTACACAGTGAATTTAATATTTATTGACAGCGATTTTATATATCATGTGACTGTGAATTTAATATATATATGTCATGTATTTAATGGACAACGATCTCATGTATTTACTAGACAGTGATTTGCATTTATTAGACAGCATTATAATATAATTTATAGACGGAAATGTCATGTATTTAATGGATAGATATCTCAAGTATTTACTAGAAAAAAATTTACATTTATAGACAACAATATCATATGTATGATAGATAATGTTTTACATGCTAATGGCAGTGTGGTCAATAGGTGAAAAACTGCGTTGCAATTTCTGTTATGTATGATAGTGATTTGAATATCATATTTAACTATGCGATATATGGATAGTGATGTATATCATACTGTTAGACAGTGACTCACTGTTAAATAGTGCTTTTAGAAATGGATTGGATACAGTAATTTAATAACATTTGAATTAGCATTGAAATAACAATTGAATTAGTGAATACAATGATTAGCTGGAAAATCAATTAAAGTGAATAAAATGAATAAAATGACTAGAATTGATTTAGCATTTGAAATAGTGATTTTATGATATCCATACTTACTACTTACCACTGCGAATTTACCATGATAATCCATTGTATATATAAATCATTGTTGTATAAAACGTGTATAAATTGTACATAAATCGTTGTTGTATATAAATCTTTGTTGTGTAAATCGTATGTAAACTGTTGTTGTATAATCGTGTATAAATCGTACCTAAATCATTGTTGTATATAAATATTTTTTGTGTGAACTGTAATTAAAAGCATTTTCCTTACTGTAATTAAAATCGCCTTGTTTAAATGCTTACCCGTCACTGGATTCGCCTTAATTATAATCGTTTATATCAGTCCTTTACACCAGTCAGTGTAAACTCGATAGGATTAAAATCTCCCTCACCCCTTTTTCTCGTATGATGCCCATCGGTTACCTGAGTGACTGTCGGACTGGGATGTGTTTTCTTATTGTGGGAGCTGGTAGTAATGTTATTTGTAGAGACATTAGGATGGGAGCTAACCTTTAAGGCAATGGTGGTTCCCTGTGCATTTCAAATTTTTCTGACTCAACCGTGGTTGGCTATTACACCAGTTGTTGATTTGAATGCTAGAGATGTGATTACAGCTGTAATCAATAGCTCGGGCACCTACTTTTACACTTCCTACCGTAATATACTAGTCAAGTGGAAACGGATTTATGCAGTAATAAATTGACCGATTAATAATCTAAGTCTGAAATTAACTTTCTAATAATCTGAGTTTACGATGTTACGATGTTACGATGTATATGCATGTGGAAATTCAATGAGAATTTGTTGATTATAATTGTTATTTTAAATAAGAAAGCGTTATTCAAGAATTGTTAATTTAATGAGAAAAGCGTTATTTAGAATTTGTTATTTATTGAGAAGGGGTTATTTAGAATGTGTTTTTAATAAGAAATTGTTGTTTAGAAATTGTTATGGTAATGAGAAATTGTTATAGGGATGCATTATAAGGTTAAGGGACATTTTCATTTTTCGAATTGGAAAGATTATGAAAAGCATCGTGAATTGTATCGTTTCCGAACCACCCCATTTTATGAAAAGTAAATGTCACCTGAAGAGTGTTTTGTATGTTAATTTTAGGATGAGGTAAGATGCAAAGTGCTAGGATAGGTTTATGATGGCTAGAGGGTATTGAGGTACATATAAAAGGTTGCAATCATTAACCATGTCTTGATTGTAGTTACTTGCGCCCCACTTAGCTTGACTGATTACAATGCTCTCTTTATGGTTTTGTATAATGTATGTCAGTGCATTTGGATTTTGAAAAGATTGGGTATTATGTATGGATCGATGGTTTAGAGTCTTCACGTTCGCGCTTGGAATCCTAGTGTGCTTGTCGCAATGTGGAGACAAGATTCTCTAAAGGAATCATTGTGCGCGTAGATGGATAAGCGCATTTGAAACCGGGCTAGGTCCTACGCTTTCTGATTAGGGTGAATGGATTGTTGTAATTGATGTTGGTACTTGATTCTGTAATGCCTTCATGTGATTGGTTTTTCTCACCGTAGAAGTTTCTAGTTACTAGACATCGAAGTCGTTGTGTCGGAATTGTTGGTGTTGTTCTTTATCTTGTGGGCATTGTCTTGCTTCTGTTGGGTGGGTAGTTGTTTTTATCTCTCTTTTGATTATAACATGTTTCATATAGTTGCATGATGTGCTAGTATGTTGAGTCTTTGTTTCCTATAGCCTGATATGAGTGTGTTGTTTCATCATCAAGTTGTGTTGATTAATTGTTGTCGTTGTTGCCTTCCTTCTTAAAACAAAAAAAAAAAGTTGCACTTACTTTGCGTCGCATGTAGTTGTAATGATGGGGGTCATTACAGGTTCCCCACAAGCTATCACATTTTACACAAAAAAATGCAGAGATGAAGCTGGTAAAAATTCATGTTGGTTTCCCCCATAGTCTAAGCACGTTTTTACACCAAAAATGTAGAGGTAAGGAGGGTGAAATATCTTGTTGGTTTCCCATGCACTCTGAGCACGTTTTATACCAAAAACGCAGAGGTAAGGAGGGTAAAAAATCTTGCTACTTTGCCCAATAGTCTGAGCACGTTTTTACACCAAAAACGCAGAGGTAAGGAAGGTAAAAATTCTCGCTAGTTTCCCCCACCATCTGAGCATGTTTTTACATGAAAAACGTAGAGATAAGGAGGGTAAAAACTCCTCCTAGTTTCCCCCATAGTTTGAGCACGTTTTTACCCCAAAAACACAGAGGTAAGGAGGGTAAAAACTCTTGTTAGTTTCCCCCACCGCCTGAGCACGTTTTTACATGAAAAACATAGAGGTAAGGAGGGTAAAAACTCTTTCTAGTTCCCCTCACAGTCTGAGCACATTTTTACCCCAAAAATGCAGAGGTAAGGAGGGTAAAAACTCTTTCTAGTTTTCCCCACAGTCTGAGCACGTTTTTACACAAAAAACATAGAGGTAATGAGGGTAAAAACTCTTGCTAGTTTCCCCCATAGTCTGAGCACGTTTTTACACCAAAAACGCATAAAATCATGCCCAATAAATTGTTGGGTGGGTAACATGATTGTTATGAGGAATAAAATGAAAACATGGCTGAGCAATGGAAAAGCAATGTAGGTTTACACCCCATCAACGCAAAGAAGGTATGAAATCGTTGGGCGATGAAAACAAAATATGCTAAGTAAAGACCACAAAACTTTTCGAGCAATAAGGACGAATTTTTGTTGTACGAGTGAAGGAATTGTTGGGCAAATAAAAAAAACAAATTACAGAAAGTAAAAACACAAAAATCACAGAGCAATGGAGGGAATAAATGCCTAGGAGAGAATTCCTTGCTGGGTAGAGAATTTATCCTACACTTATTATCCATGCACAGGAAAGAAGAGCATTTGAATATAAATCTTTAACACCAGAGTGAAAGGCAGTCAATTTAGCTCCTGGCCGACTGCTCAAGAATGGACTAATAACTTAAAGGATAAAGGAACAGAAGATAAAAACACAATTTCTTTGTATTAAAAATGATAAAAACACAGAGTAAAATAAAATAATGGCTCGAGAACCAAGACACAACCTTCCTCGGTAATAATACAAACACAGTAATAATCCCAACCAACATCGGAAACTACAATGAAACGCGGTAATAAAACAAAGCTCAGAAACATAAATTTAGTGACCCTTTTGCAATTTCACATGACGCACTATCGCCCAGATATAAATTTATATGCATAACTAATTGAGTCTTTTTCTTTTATTAGCATTTATGAAATCGAGCTTTCAACAATAAATAAATGCATGAACAATAAATTAAGATATTATTCAATAGAAATTATGCGCAAGCATACCGTAGCCAAATGCGAAGAACTGGAAGTGACTGTCTCACGCTCACGCTCCATCCAACTTCGACTTGTCAATTGATGCGACCTCACCAGTACCTCCTAGCCAACGCTAGGGGTACTCTTCTTCCCCCTAATCCCCCAAGCCGCAAAGGGGCCACACACACAATACCAGAGAATGCTAGAACCCATCTCGCCTTGCAAGGTCGAGCTACCACTTGTTACCCGAGTTGGGTATCCCAACTCCCACAAGAGAAAGTTTAGTTAAGATGAAATTTTAGCAGTGTAACATTACGCAAGACAGATGTGATCCACACCCCTCCTCCGCCATCCTTTTTATAGATATTTCTTAGTCATTAGTTTCCCAAAACCCTCATTAGATTCCTTTTTCATTTAATTAATTTCTAAAAACCTCCCTAGTACACATGTCGCCCGATCCCCAAGTTGCACCAGAAAATCAATTTTATTAATTAATTAAATTTTTCTATTTACCTCACCCACCTAAAAGCGTTCCTAAAAACACTCCTCGGTGTCCCAATATTCCCTTACAATTCTTAAATGACTTGTGCCTTACTTAATTCCTAGTTGATTTCATAAATAGAAAGTCCCAAAGGCTAGATTCCTTACTAAGTTAGACATTCCCCTTTTTCTTTTAAGTTTCCCCTTTTCTTTAAGTTTCCCCTTTTCCTTAGGTTTCCCCCTTTTCTTTAAGTTTCCCTTTTTCTTAAAGTTTCCCCTTTTTATCACTAAGTTCAGAATTAGCAGGTTTAGACAAAACAACCAAATACCCCTTTTATTAATTAAACCTTTATTAAAATTTCCACTTTAATTATAAATGCTTGAATTTTATTTACCCCCTTCTTGTTACATGTCTAATTAGTTTTTTTTTGTTCAAAGGTTTTACTCAGACCTAGGTTTTCAATTCACTAGGCTTGGCGATAGATTTTAAGGGAAAATTTGTTATTAAACTTTACTTATCACATCATTCATTTTAAGGTGCATCGGGTCCTAAGGAGGCATAGTTTTCTAGGCATTAGGTTTATTAACTTACCATAGTTAAAATCGTGACGTGCCCTTTAGGATGCACCACGTGCTCTGAGGGTGCCACTCACCTCTTTCTGTTTTATTTGTGGGAAGTGTCCTTCAAGATGCACTACATGCTCCAAGGGTGCCACAAGATCACCCCTGGAGTCAATACTCCGTCAGGTGATCTTGTGGGAGACTAAGGGACTCTAAGGAATAAGGACCATTCCTTATTGCGCACCCCTTAGAATCATCGTGAGAAAATGTCACAATCTTCCCTCATGACATCGTGGGTCTTCTCGAACTAGGTAATCATTAATCTACAGTTCAAGCCACGGTGAGAGTGATAGTATCCTGTGGCAGGGTTGTTGGTATAACTCTCCCTCAATGTATCTGGTTTTCGTGTGTGACCCCTTTACTCCAAATGTGATTATGTTCAGCAAGCTATCGTCATCCTACATTCATCAATGAATCATGTCAGCAAAAACTATCAACATCATAATATCTAATCATATGTACATATGTCACATCAACAACATTCAAACCCTATCAGTCCACTCCTTGACTCGATCTGGAGTCCAAGGGGTTTCATCGATGCCTCGGCATCCTCAATGTCCAAAGTCCTACACACTCAGGAGAACCCAGTCAATAGCACCTATCTATGTAAATACAAAAAAATAACATATCATCAAATCCACAATATCTTATAATCATAATCAAAACAACCAATAGTATAATGACCTGGATCACTTGCACGCAAGTGTCCTCAAAGAATAAGTTTTTCAATGTGCACAAGAACGGGATGTTATAGTTTGCTATATTAAATTGCACACCCAAAGTTGGATAAGGGTCCATAATTAGGGACTTAAGTTGTAAATTGATCATTCCAATATTTATAACCTGTTTGTACAATTAGTAGTGCATTTACACTCCAAAAAAGGATGATTTCTATGCACAAACTTTCAAAACAATTTGATGATTCAGAGGATGGTGAGTTATGAGAGAAACCAAGGTCAGTTTTTCACTTTGATTCATTAAATACTTCTCTGTGCAAAAATAGGCAAGAGATACATAGTAAAATCCTCGAAATGCACATATTGTTTCTAAAATGTAACCCAATGTTGTATTATACCTTAGATTTGAGTTATGGAAGTTGTTGTGGATGTGGTTTATCATTGTAGACCTTTTCGCATTGTTTATTTTGCAATTGCATGTTTAAAAATTCTGGTTTTGTAAAAGAGGCAAAGTTTTCCGTGTAATTTTCAAGGTCTGTACTAAGTGACAAAATGAAAATGCACGCCCAAGCTTCCATGTAGCTCTAAAAAATGTTTTATAAGTTTTAAGATGGCGTTACATAAATGGTAAATTTTCCTATGCATCTAAAGTTGAATTTGAGAATAGGAGAGGTTGCTTTCATGCACCTAGAATTGGGATTTCATGTAAATTTGAATACAAAACGGCCTCAGCCCCAAATGCACACCCTAGTCTCAATTTTGAGCCAAATTTAGTGGTTCAACATGCATAATATGTTATTTGTGATTTTACACCTGTCAATAAACTTATATTGGCATTTGTAGACACAAACCTACCTGGTATGCATAAAGGATAAAAATTGCATTGTAAAACCAAAGGGCCAAATTGTTAAAGTTGGTTATATTGAATTGCACACCCAAAGTTGGCTACGGCTCCATAATTAAGGATTTAAGTTGTAACTTGGTCATTCCAATATTTATAACATGATTTTATAATTAGTGGTACATTTACACTCCAAAAAGAATGATTTCTATGCACAACGTTTCATGACATTTTGATGAATCGGAGGATGGTGGGTTATGAGAGAAACAAAGGTCAGTTTTTCATTTTCAGTCATAACATACTCTTTTGTGCAAAAGACTTTGTAATTTTCAAGTTCAAACCTATACTAGGTGAGAACATTAAAATGCATGCCCAAGCTTCCCTGTAGCTCAAAAATTGTTGTAAATGTTGTAATATGGAGTTAGATATATTCTAAATTTACATATTTCATTTAAAGTGAAATTGAAAAACATTAGAGATTTCTTTCATGCATCTAGATTTGTGATTTCATGTACATTTGAATGCAAATTGAACTCAAAGTAAAATGGACACCCTAGTACCAATTTTTACCTACTTTATTTTGCATCCAACAAGGCTCTACCAAGACCTTTAGCCAATATTAAAAATACAAGGGGAGAGAGGGAACACCCTTGTATTAAGCTCTCTAAAGCCTTAAAAAATCTATAGTAGACCCATTTATTAATATAGAGAAAGAAAGTGAGGATACACGGTTCATAACCTAAGTCACAAAAGGAACACAAAACTCAAAGAGAACTGGCATCAATCTAAAATAAAACCATCTAACCCTATCATGTGCCTTAGATAAATCAACTTTAACCACTAATACCCTAATGATCCTAGTCTTAATGGAATGTATACCCTCTTGCACGATCTCCAATGGCCTCATGAATATGTCTACCATCTAAAAATCCCAAAATGCTCACTAGAAATAAACTTGGAGAGAAGTCCTTTTACCCTTCTAGCAATAATATTTTCAAGAATTTTATATATGTGATTGTATAGGATTTGGTTGTATAGGGAAATACGCCTATACTCCTGAAAACAAGTAGGTTTATCGGACTTAGGGATCAAAACAATGTTCCTTCTTTCAAAACAAAAAATTCATAACTTATCAAACTATTTGGTGGTCAAAGCATATTTATAAAAAATATATATATCATTTATCTTAGGTGATAACCAATTGATTTCTTGTTACTACCTTTAAAATTTGGCAACAACATCATTCCATCAGTGTCACCTATGCATCGTCGACAATAATTAACAACAACTTACAAAAAAAAAAAATGGAAATGGAAAATATTTTTAGAAATACAACTGAAACATTCTACACACTAATATACAACATGGTATAGCACCTACATGTTGAAAGAAGTAAAAAAACTAATACAAGTAAAGTAAGAAAAACATTTTCTTTTCCTACATAAATTTGCATGACTTCAATTGAAAGTGCATGGCTTTCCCAAGAGTAGTTGTTATTAACTATTCATCCATAGGTAGTGAATATTCCCAAAACAATTGGGATGCATAATCAATGATTTGGAATTTTGTTTAAGAAAACCTATTATATTTTCATGGAAAATGTTTATATTTAAGTGAAAAATATAAGTGTATACATAACTATAATAACAAATTATTCTACAAGTTTTGTAAAATTCAATGAAAATATGAAAATATGAAAATTTGTAGCCTAAATTTCTTCAAAAAAACATAAAATTTAGCCAAATTGGTGAAATTTCACTTAAAAGAAAAACATTGGATCGCAGCAATGAAAGTAGCATTGATAGATGCAAGAATTCTCCTAGAACATCTTGATTCATCAACAACCCTTAACAACTAATCATTCCAATATTTGTAAGTTGTTTGTACAATTAGTAGTGCATTTACACTCCAAAAAGGATGATTTATATGCAGAAAGATTCATGACATTTTGATGAATCATAGGATGGTTGGTTATGATAACAACCAAGGTTGGTTTTTCATTTCCGGTCATAAAAGCCTCTATTTTGCAAAAAAACTATGTAATTTGCAAGGTATTACTAAGTGACAACCTTAAAATGTACACCCAAGCTTTCATGTAGCCCAAAATTTGTTTTAAAGGTTGTAATATGAAATTAGATCTAATGTAATTTTTCATATGTCATTTAAACTATAATTAAAGAACATGAGAAGTTTCTTTCATCCACGTAGATTTGGTATTTCATGTAAATTTGAATGCAAAACTGCCTCAAAGTAAAATATACATCCTAGTGCCAATTTTGAGCCAAATTGAGTGGTTAAACTTGCAGAAGGTGTCATTCATGATTTCGCACATGTCTATACCCTTATATTGGCATTTTGAGACACTAACCTAGTTTATGTCCATAAATGATACGAATTGTTTTATCTTTTTCTTTAAAGAACAAGTGCTTATCCTTATTATAAATTCTTCTTTCTCAATAGAATTTAAAATTCCTTACAAAAAATTAGCATAGTATAAAATCTATATGAGTGGAAATATGAAATTATGCATTGGCTTAAGTACATTGAAACCAATAAATTATAAACAAAATCTCTTTCTAACATATCTGTAGATTTTAACCTTGTACAATTATTTATTGCAAACATATTTTCAGTAAAAGAACAGAAAAGATACAATGGAAAATACAAACATTATACAGAGATTTTTCCCCTAGATACCCAAACCGGGAAAACCAACATATTCTATATTCATTCATAGTAATACATTGTTTACAATACAATATACATATAGGAGCCAATGACATCCAAAACTATGATTATATGTATGATGTAATTTTTCACTGTTGTTTTACTTATGCATTTTTCAATCTAATCGTCATTATTTTTCCGATACATTGTATACAAAACCTAAGTTTTTCATTGATCTTTTGAAGTGCACTTCACTTATTGTTAAGGTTTAATAATAAACCCATTTGATCATCTTACTATATGTTTAGCTTTTGGAGCAATCACTCAATTAAATTCTAAGTATTTTTATTGTTTATCCACTGTTGATTTGAGTACAAAATCTAAGTTTGTATTTTACTTATTTACTATTGATTTCAAGTTATATAAGCAACACTTCAGGGGATGTTTTTAAGTGGATTTTGTTCTTTCACTTGTGCACTTAATTTTTCAGCACATGCAATTAATAAAATCCGAGTTTCAAACTCATATTCCATTGTTGTTCTACTGATTCAAGTGGCTTTATACATTATTGTTTATTTGGACTTTAGGATATGAAGAAAAATCCTATGAAGCATAAACTAGATGACTTGAATGATAATGCAAAAATTTTGACAGAATATGAGTGTTCTCACAGAGAAAATGTAGCCAAGAATGATGAATATTTATATTCTCTTGGTTTTACAAATAGACAAGTTGTTAATCCACTTAAGTAGTATATTATTTGTTTAATAGTGCTTAATGTTTTATAGGAAAGAACTTTATGTATATAAGACATAATATGATTTTTTTTATAGGCAAGAAAAAAATAGCAAAGAGAAAGTGGAGAAAAAATCAAAGGACTATAAAGATGCATTGCAGACAACTCCGCGTAGAATCAAACACATTAATGATGCAACAAATGTAACTGCTGAAAATAATAGTGGTGGTGATGATGTGCAAATTGATAATGCATGTGGTGATGTGCAATTATATATTGTACATGGTGATGTACAATGTAAGGATGATCTCTTCACAAAAAGTTTAAAAGAGATTATCAATAATCATGACATAAAAGGAAAATCAAGTTTGGAGATCATTTATTAAAATTAAAGAACATGTTAGAACCAACATCTATAGAGACTGGTATTGAGATACCTACTTCCAAATCTGATGTGGCCAAGAAGCATGTAGTTCTGGATAATGCAAGTTGTGATGATAATACACTTACATATTTTGTGCTTCAAAATACACCTATTGCATCTACTGGTGGAATTGGATCAACTAGAAATATTGCTAGTGGTTTAGAAGATGTGTATGATTTTGTTCAAAGACAAAGATTGATTCAAGGTTTGTATAGACTTACAGAGAGGAATGCAAAAGAAAGGAAAATAGAAGGTAAGAAGGCATTCTCGGTTGACATGTCGAGAGATGGTGAGCCCATAAATACAAATGCAACAAAGTAGGCCTCCGAGTTAGGAACAAGATGTAGGGCCCATTTGGATATTACCAAACAAAATTTTGCAGATCAAGATCCACGAAGTGTAGAAAACATTATACAAAAAATGGAAAATTCTTTTGAGATTGTTGGTGGGGACAAATCTCTAGAAAATATTACAAGTCTAAGATGAGGCTTATGATGAACAACTATAGATACAATTGCATAAAATTAATCATTGAAGGAAAATATAGGACAGACTCCACTCTATCTCCAAAAGAATGGGAAGCATTGAAGGAAACTATGTGTTATGAAGAATATTTGACAAAGAGGAACAGAGGCATGAAAGAAAGAGATAATGTGCAGCCTCCATATAATTTGGTCGAGGCGAGTTGTAGGCCAAAAGAGACAAATTGATAGTAAGTGTTTCTTTTTGGTTGAATTTAAATTGTTATTTATTTCGATTTTTTTATTGAACTGACTATGTTGAAACTTGACATTTTCTTTTAGGTGGAAAATAGTAACAGAAAACCAGGGGCAGAAGATATTTTCTAGTATATGGCAGCGTTAGAGTCTTGTAAATATGACAATAAGATTAAGTGAAAATCTAGAGCGTCAATAGAGATTTCGAAGCCTTCAGTTGGAGTTGAAAGTAGCCCAATAAGAGCTACTGGAAATGATGTCAACTCGATTGTTGGGTACCAACATGTAATGAGCTGCATACATGATCTTAGTAAGACAGTTTCATAGTTGGTTGCCTTTGTTAAGCCTATAGTTTATGCATGGAATCAACATAATTCCACTAATTCAAGGGAGGAAATAGGCTCTATTGATCTCATTTCTTCTTGTTTGAACATGTGTATTCCATTTCTTCTTGCAAAACAACTATTGTATCTCATTTCTTCTTGTTTGACTAGTTTTTGTTCTTGCAAATTGAACTAGAAGTTGTAGGTTTTTTCGTGTTTGCACTCAATCTACTACATTTACAGTGAACTCTTAAGTTCTCTAGCTCACACTCTCTTGTTGAGAATTAGTTCACTCACATAAATCTCTAGGACAGTATTTTTTCCTATGGAAGGGCCTTCTTCTTTTTCTGCCTTCTCATCGACCTTGCATTGTGCAGAACCATCCTTTGTTTCTAGAATCAACTCTCTATGTTTCTAGAATCATATTTGTGTTATGCCTTTAAAATATCAAGTATATTTGATACTTGCAAGTATTGTTGAGTAGTAATAATGCATGATCTGTCCCTGAAAGAACACAAAAATATGTCCCTGAAAGTAAAGTTCTATGTGTGGAAATACAAAAAATAGTCCCATTTGTGTTGAAGCTCTACTCAATAAAACATAACAGATGTGGGTTGATTTATTTTATAAAAACTGACTTAATAATTCTAGTAAAGAAGCCTCTCATTTTCCACATATGTAAAGAAGCTTGCTATGATTATTAACTTAACAGATGTGGGTTGATCCACATAATATCATATTGCATACACATTTACAGTTGAGATAAAGATATGACATAAAGCTCTTCCATTAATAATCAAAACAAGGAAATTACATGATAGAAAAACCAACCAGGATTGAGAGATTGAGAAATCTCAAATGCCAAATTTCTAAGGAGAATTGTGAGACAAAATACAGTTCACTAGGTGAGTAAAAGATATAAGAGGTTACAAAGAGTATATACAAGTATATGTTCAAATACACCAATAATTGAATAGAAAAATGGTTGTTTTGGCTTTACATAATGATCTTGGGTGGCTATATATATTCCTATGACTCTTGGAATTCTTGGTCATGGGCATGTTCACAAAATGTGAAAAGCATGCATGAAGGGTTGGAATTTAATGCATGTAGCTAATTTAGTGCATTGAATGGTGTATACATGACCCTTGAAGGATTCCTCCTTAAGCGATATCCATACTTTATCATCAATCTAAAAGTAATGAGGGACAAAATGCACATAATGACACTCCGTGTACTTGAGTTATTGGTGTGTTAAGATATGCTTAATTTATTAATGCACTTGTTAAATATCATATTAATTTTATTTTCCTTATGTATTTATTTTACTTGTGTTGAGGGACCAAGGAGTCACTAATGTAAGAAATGTAATGTTTAGGAGTGTTTTTGGATGGAACCTGAGAAATGACTGATTCGATGGACCATGCCCAATAGAATGATGAAGACATCTTATGTAGGTGTGTTGTTTGCAAGGAATATTCTCATCCAATGTGCATGGGTATGTACTATTGTAGATGCACAAGAGATCCACAAGTGAACTTGAAATTTTGGATAATCATTTATCTCCAAATGAACTTGTTATCACTCCAAGAATCACTTCTAGACTGCAAATGAGAGTAATCTTGGTAACATAGAAATGTAAATGGATTAAAATAGTTTTTGGTTTGAATAAGTGGATCACAAAGATGAGAAAGAAAGGGAGAGGGCAAAAAAATGCAGATCAATAGGCTACACCATTGGGCAATGGAGTCACACAAACACCTTGAAGTTAGAAGGCAATTGAAAAGCCTATCAGAAAAATGGATTATAATATGGCATATGGAAGAAATGATAAGTTAACATAAACTATATCATCCATTAAACAAATATCCTCTCTGCAAAATGGATTAGAAATCTACTTGAATAAACACAATCAGTTATAGGCAATTACAGCAAACCCTTTGCTGCTCAAGAATCTATAAATCAAATACAACCATTGATCCTAAAAATCTACAATTCATTCAAGAAAGATAGAAATGAAGATGGATAACAAAGATAACACAAATTGATATAACGAATATCATGAATCTTCAATGTCATTAATATTTACATGATGAGAATTCCCTCGGGCTTACAAATGAACACGCACAGGGAAACGGTCTGCTCCTGCTCTCTCTAGCCTCTCTTAGCTCATCAATCCCCTCTCTCCAAAATATCTATCCTTCATTAAATAGAAAAATAACATCCAAATCTCCTTAGGAGGTCGAATCCAGTCTCTTTCCTTGGATTCTAAGCCTTGGAGATAGGTGGCAACAATCAAAGAGACAAAAATCCAACAAACTGCTAATTTTCAGGAAATTGTTGGAAGTCTTTAATGAATTGTTTCCAACTCATTGCATGAGGTCTTAATGGAGATAATACTTAGGTGCAGGTGTCCCTTGACATGTAAATGATCCATGAGAAGTCATTAGAACCCTCCTTGACATATGGAAACCTCCCAATAAGGCGAATATCCAATCAACTATGCAAAATAGAGAATTGGCAGCACATTCTATAATGCACTGGTGTTTTAATTGTTTCTCTCAATTTACAAACTGGGTGAGGGTAAAATTTGGTCAGAAAGTCAAAAAGGATATCATCGTCCTCCAAAAAAACTTTCAGAGAAACCCACTTCATATTTTGGGTTTTATGATCAAATTAGTAACAGTAACCACTACAGGAAATTTCCTAGCGCCACTGTAAAATAGTTCTACCCATTCTGTAGCACCCTTTGTGTGTATGGCTAGGTGATTCTATAGAACCTTTTATGTGTTTAATATATATATAACCATAACACATTTTGTAAATCTGAGAGATTTTTTTGTTATTTGGTATGTGATGAACAAAATCCTCCTCTAGTTTTCAAAAATACCTTCTCATTTGTTCATAATCCAATTTTTAAGTTAGTCACTCAAAAATTGTAAAAGCATAGCATGCTCTCAACATAAACACAACATGGTCCTTGAGAGGGTTTTTGGAGGCCTTCCCAGAGGAGTTTTGGTCTGCAAGAGATATGGTTGGAAATATTATGATGTTTTCTACACAATTGAATCATCAAGAACTGAAAATGCCTTCTCAAAACCCCTAAAAAACTGACTTGAAGTCAAGTTGTCAAAAAGTACAAGAACCCTCCTATAGAAATTGTATTTTGGGAAATTATCTCAAATCATAATATAATCTTATGTGTTAACAGAACTGATGTTGATTGGTGCAACTATGTGTCTAACATTTCCCATAAAGATAAATTGTTAACAAACCTCGGGTCATAATTAGACACAATGGTTTTTGGAACCATTGTATAATCCACAGATGACTGAACAATAATTTGGCAGTATCAAGTGGATCAATAGCCTTCTTTCATGCAACCATGTTGTATTTGTTTTAAGTGATCCACAACAACAAACACCAAATTTTGGTGATTCATCATAAGGAGACTTGAGAAGAAATCCATGTTAATACACTCCCAAGGATTTGTTGGAACTAATAGCGGTGTGTACCTACCAAGTTTATGATTTGTAGGCTTGGCATTGTTACATGGAATGCAGGATTTGATATGCACCTCAATGTTTAAATCGACTAGTTTAGTTAATATAAGTGTTTCTAAAGAAGTGTCTTGTTGACACCAAAGTGACATGTCGACTTAGAGTAGTGTGCCTCCCAAATCACTTGATTGTGTTATATACCAAAGGGCATGTATAAGTGTCCAAGTTGGTATAATATATTATCAAATAGGGAGTAGTTGACATATTTTTGATCTTACAAAAGATCATTGCAGGTCTTTGCAAAATTCAGATTAGATGGGTAACCTAATTATCACAATCATGTCCTTAAGTGTTAAGTACAATGTCCTTACATGGTTGGTAAAGCCTCAATTAAAAATGCAGTAATGCTAAATATTATTTTGAAAATATTTTACTCTATTCTTTATATATTTGGTGACTATTGGTTCATGACTTGACAACTTTGTGGAGGGAATATGTGGATGGAGCTAGGGTTTGGAGAAGGTGCTAGGGTTCTACAATATTGACAAAGATTTGGTTGACTATTCAAAAGATCCATTCATAGGTTAGTCTATATAGTCTAACTCTTGTGTAAAATCATTCCCTAGTAGGTTGAAAGTGTCATCACATACAAGGTCTCCTTTGGTTCCCTCTCCTTGGCTAAAGATACTATACAAAATTTGGCCAAAATGGACAAAATATTAATGTGAGTGTCGAAAAACCTCTAAAAAATGGATTTTATGAGTGGCATAATGACATATCTACATAATGGGTATGTAATCTAGTATTTAATGGCATGACATTGGTTGTAGATTTAGTTGGAAGTACTTCCTTATATGTCTATGATAAGTCCCACACGAGTTCTCATTCATACTAACTCTAAGGTTAAATGTCATACCTCAAATTTGGTATTTTTTTGTTCTAGTGTATCTCCAGTCTACATAAATTGTCCATAAGATTATGCTACAAAAGTTTCAAAGTTTGGCCATCAAAATGTTGGTTTAGACCATGATATAAATTTGATTTATTGGTTCACCTTTGATATCCTTGTTTCTGAGTCTTCAACACTTGGTGGGAGAGGACTTGTGGGTTCTTTGTTGGGACTAGATAATGAGTTGAGTTTTGGGAGGTGAAAATGTTGTAAATCCAAACCCCTAACCTTCAATATTTTTGTACTCACTTGTAATAAAGGAAGAATACTTGATTTTGGAAGGTGATGGTAGTTTATGAAGGGCTCAAACAAAAAATAAGTTTAGTAAGAAACACAAACACCCTTTGAATTTCATTTTAGGTGAATGTGTGAGATTGGATGAAGTTGTAAAAATGGTGGAGATGGCATTGGTCAACCACTTCCATGGATGTCAATTGGGATATAAGGTGATCAAGGACTATTTAACTACTATCATGGAACCCATTTTAGGTTATTGTATG
>JASDQU010435571.1:138229-156111 GCA_032191745.1 Picea mariana | reverse complement strand
ACACAAGGTTGCCTGTTTTTTGGGTTCTAATGTGTGAAATTGTAGTGGTTACAAAATTGAAGCTATCTTTTAAAATAAGAGAAGAAAATGCAAAGGATGAATACAAAGTATCTCTTTTGGGATGAGGAAAGTGGGTGTCATAAAATTTTTTATTGAAATAAAGGTTATCTTTCATAATACATTTTGTCAAAAAAAATTATTTGGGTTTTATTGGTCAAGACAAAGGAATAGGATGGTGATATTATGTTGCATAAAAATTCGATGGAATAGTAAGATTCAGGAAAGTGGGTGCCATAACTAAATTATTGAATTAAAGGTCATCTTTCATAATACATTTTGTAAAAATGCTATTTGGGTTTTATGGGTTTTATTGGTGAAGACAAAGGAATATGATGGTGATATTCTTCCATCGTATGAAATAGTAAGATTATTATACTCGTTAAGTTGAATTAGACGTGATAATACTTATATAATATAACACAACGGGCCACTTATTTAAGATAATAAATTATAAATGCTCAACACCTATTTAAGATAATAAATTATAAATGTTGAACACTTAATTTAAAATATAACATTTTGTTAATTCCTAAACTCAATCAATTATAAACGTTCGACACTTAATTTAAGATAAAGCATTTTTCTAATTCCTAAACTCAATGAGAGGTTTATGTGATTCTTGATTTTCACTTAAAGATATTCTAAATAATAATAATGTTATTCAAATTTGAAATTTTTTGAAATTCTTGTCTAAATACCTTAGGCCAATATTTCATATATAAGGTCCACAATCAACTCCATAACAACGTTGTGGAGCCCATGATAACTTGTTACCAAATTTATGATAATGGAAGACAAATAATAATTATCAACCTCTTAATGATTATTTAGGTTCTTCCTCTTAATGATTATTTGGGTTGCTCAATAAACATCTTCAACTACTAGATGGTTCATCTCCCCATCTACCTTAAACGTTGCATCAAGTAGATGTACATGGAATTTTGAAAATATAAAGTTGTTCCCCTTTTAAATGTAAGTTAATCATTTTCATTTTACATTGTTAGTATATTAATTGTATGAACAAAGAAGTTGTCATCTTTAAAATGGAAATTCCTTTTATATTAACAATATTTTTATTTTTATAAATTTCAAATTATACTGATGTTATTAGACCTTTTCACATCATCTATTTATGTATCATGTATTTAGGTACTTTACATAATTATTAAAGTTAAAGAATTATTCTGAATTTCAAGTTGAAAAGTGTATATTCATCCACTTACATTATGAAAATTTGTAAAAATAATTTTACTTTAATTGATAAGAGTAATTTGGGTATACACTTTGTAAAAATATTATTATAAAAAATATCACCATTCTAAGTTTTTACAACATTGAAAATTAACTAACCACTAAATTGTAATTTCAAAGACATTAATAGAAAGCATACTTTATAATTTTATATTAACAACCTTTTGATAGGTTATATGTAAATTGTAAATAGATAATTGAATAGAAAAAATACTATTGTTTTCTTCTACAAATTTCAAAGTATTAAAAATCAAAATATAAATCTTCGTACATAATGACAAAATTTAAGCATTTTTGTGAACACCCATATAAGAAAGGATTTGTTATGTGTATCCATATGATGCTTGAGGACTACATTTTGGATTGATGTCTTCTACATGTCACAATCATGTTGAACCATGGGAGTCAATGTCTTTAAACTTCAAAGCATATTTGGTATGTTCATTGTAGATCTCATTATTAGAAAAAGAAAGAAATTGTAATAAACCTCGAGGCATTTGTTTAAGGGTGTTAGTTCTATCAAAACAATATAAGATCCATGGAGAGAGAATCCTTTCTTTATAAGCCTCTAGGAATATGCAAATCTAGCATGATGATCCAGAGTGGATCATTATATGATTTGTCATCTATTTTAGTACTTTCTACGTGGAAAAAGTGGATTTTGTTTTTCATACAAACTCTGTTTAGGGGGTTTCTTGGACCTTTATAAATATTAATCCTCACTCTCTAATTTTAACATGCCAAAAAATTTCACAATCAAGGATTTCATGGCCTATTTCAACTCCTAAAAATCAAAGGAAATTCCTGAAAAATGCACCAAAAGTTTAGCACCCAAAAAACCGTGGTAGAACCATTTTCAATTAGTAGAACAAGTGAGTGGCCACTAGTATCTACTTGGATTAGGGGTCCCCCTTTAGGAAGCAATTCCCCCCATTGTGTTGAGTTCTTCCATCATATGGGGGAACTTATGTTGAATCTCACTCTTGGTGAGCCACTTGCGATGGTGAAGCAATTCCCCTTCTTAGAGGACCCAATAGAGTTCAATGTTCTACTAGTGGGTGGCCTTCATCTTAGTTCCCATGATTCAATTGATTGTATCCTACTCAATGTAATCAGGCTTGAGTTATATACAATTCAAGTTATAAGCCACCTATGAGTTGTTCAAGAGAGGTGGAAAATATGGTCAAAGTAACTCCACATTAAATATAGGGTGCAAGCCAAGGAAAAGGGAAATTACTTGATTCAAAATAATTCTCACCCACAACCTTGATGATGGTGTAAGACCCATATCCAAGTGGGCTAGTATTCCAATGGGATCCTATACTGCACTTTTTCTACAAATGAAACCATACCTTATCTCACACCTAAAGGATGAAACTTGTGTGGAACTCTAAGTTAATCATGGCATTGATTTTCCTTAGCATTGACTTTCTAAAAAATATCATGAACTTGTTGCTGGATGTGTTGGATCCATTCAAAAAAATTGGTTGCTTTATTAACCTTGGTATGAGCATGGGAGGATTCTTCTTGTATAGATTCCATAGGAAAAGTCACATCAGCTGGGGCCAATGGATGAAATCCTAAGCACACTTAAAAACATATGTGGTCAATAGAACTCTAAAGGGATCCGTTGTAGCTATGTAAACATAAGGAATGATCTCATCCCATGTGTGTGGATATTTAAATTAGTACATTCTTAGGATATGCACAATCATCCTATTAACTACCTATATTTTCCCATGGGTTTTGGGGTGGAAGGACGTCAATTTGGTCATATTGGAGTCCATCATTGATCATAGGATGGACCATAAAGTACTCAGGAACCTGTTATCCCTATCTAAAATAATGGTCTCTGGAAGACTGAAATGAACCCAAACATGCTTAAAGAAGATCTTAACAATGAACTATTGTGACACTCTTTTTGTAGGATGTCAAAATGGCCATCTTAGAGAACCAATCAACAACCAACAATACACAATCATTAGCATGCTTGGTTGAAGGCACATTTGAGATGTAGTCCATGGAGTTGGATTCCTTGGGTCTATTCAGGGTAGGAAAATGAGTGTACAATCCCTGCTTCTTTATGGCAATCTCAATGGTGGCACAAGTAGTGCATGATATGATATACCTACTAACATCTTGCCTAAGCTTTAGCTAGTAGGAGTAATTTTGTAGTACTGCCACTGTCTTCTTCACATATAAGTGCCCTACCACCAAATTGTAATATGATTCTCAAATCAAATTCTCATGTTTTCATGGTGGAACGCAAAGATTTTCCAAATGACATAAGAGTTCATCCTAGAGATGAAATAATGAGACTAGTTTACTTACACCAAATGTATGATAGGTAGTAGTAATGATAGGGTTGTTTTCATACAGTTGGGGCCACTTAGAAGTCTCATGTGTACAAGAGTTGAATACTATGGTCAATGCCACAACTAGAGGTTGGATGAGATAGTTCATAACTCAAGTGATGTTTCCCTTTATATAATTAATTTTTAGGGAGAAATTTTGTAGGTATGTGGAGCACTGCTAATGGTGGTCATTTTATAACTTTCCTTGCATCTACATGAACTAGAGGGGATTTTGATCATTGTGGATGATTTTTCCCTTCCCTAGAATGTAATGCTTCCATTGGTGGAAAGCCTATGTAATGTAATAAATATCCTTTTCATAGGTGGGGTACCTATGAATCACATTAGAGAGTGTCTCATTGTGATAGGCCATTGGATGTTCGGTTAAGTGAGAAATACATTAACAACATAGTCTGAAGCATCTATCTAAATCTTGAAGGGATATTGCAAGTATTTTAGAGTGAGTACTGGTGCTAAACAAAGGGGATATTTTATATCCTTGAATGCTTTATGTTGTGACTCATCCCAAACAAACTTGTCTTTGGCTCCATCCTTGGTCACTTGGATTAGGGGTTAAAGATATGAGAGAACCCTAACATGAACCTATGATAGAAGTTAGTGGGATCCAAGAAACTATGGATATTTGTTAGAGTTGGGAAATAACAAATGACACGGATCTTGGTTAGATCCAAATGCACATCATGTTCATCCATGATGTATCCAAGATACTAAATTATTTTCATGTTGAAAGAGCATTTTTCTAGATTGGCATATAACTTGTGTTGTTGCAGGGTGTTGGGGACCTATTGTATGTATTTCAAATGTTCTTCTCATTTTTTTTTTAAATATGAGGGTATCATCCAAATATATAACCACAAAATAATTTGTAAATAGTTGCAAGATATCATTCATCATCCTCATGAACATTGCTAGAGGATTAGTCAAGCCAAAAGGCATGACCAACCACTCAAAAGGTATTCTTTATAATTGAGCACATCATTCCATACATTAGTGTTAGAACAAGATTTTCCTCACCCTATGCAATATTGAAGAGAGGGCCTTATTCTATTTCCCTATGCAAACTTACTTTCCCTGATTAATGAATCCAGAGACAAAAATAAATATTTTCCCACTTGTACGCACCTTGCAAGTTATACATCATGCGTATACAATGGCGGCTCCACTACAACCTGCGTACATTAGGATTTGTGCCATAAAATAAAAAATAAATGTCGGGTTTCCATGTCACGATAGAATATCTCTGATCCTTGGCCTTCCATATACTGGAAACGTTTCGACTCAACCCTTCAGTTGCATTTTTAAGGCTATAAAGAAGCCAATTCCGAGCTATGAAAAATGAGAGATATTTCAACTTTGAGATCAAAGTTACTCTGGAGAAATTATTACTTCACTATTGAGTCTACATCCCTTTGTCCTTTAAGTCTGAACACAATGTTCATCTCCCAAGACCTTCTCTTATTGATGGAGAACCTCTTTGTCTCCCTTATATGAGCTTGCCTTTTGTGGAGGATTGAAGTGGTGGAGGCCTAGTTGGAAGGAACTCGGTTTCTTGGTTCCGAACCATGCCGATACGGAAGTCTGTAATGTTTTCAATTCTGCTGATAATTTATTAATAGAAATACTCCTTTCCCGTCCAATTGATATCTTGCAAATACATATATTATGATCCATGGGCATGTTTGTTTTTAATATTAATGGATTATGCTATCTAATGTGCTAGCATGTTATATTATCACTATATGCTTTCTTTGCTTTTTTGTTGAGAACTTGTTGCAGGTATAAAGTTTTGGGTCGAAGTGCTCAACGGTGGACATCATCAAACGTTTGGATGAGGTAGGCCTCTTTCTTACCTCCTTTGCACATTAGTTTATATAGCATATGTTGGAATTGAGTCGATTTCTATAGTCACTCCTATCTGTTGTGGTTCACCCTAGCCATAGAGAGATTTTCCTCGTAACAGAATTGGCGACTCCAATGGGGAAGAATCTTCTTTCTTAGGGTTTGAAGTACTTTTCTCCTTAGATTGCTCTCATTTCTATTGTGGTTCTTGTCGTGTCACTGCTTGACAACTCATGTTCACTCTGGGTTTGAGTTTTTAGCCTTTTTTCGCTTGCCTGGCCTTATTTCAGAGCATATACATGCCTTTGTTTTTGACAGTTGTGTACACATGCGTTCCGTTTCACTGCAAGCTGCGTATATACACATTGTTTTCCAAAAAAGTCACGTACACCTTTTTTCCTTGCTGTTTTACTTGGTCTGGTGTTTGCTGGGTGGGATTTTATGCTTGCTGAGCCTTCTTAGGTCTCTGTAGTGCTTGTTGAGTGCCCGTGGGATGACAGGAAACCCTCTTTTTGTTGAATTTTTGGGCAAAGTTTTTCTCTTCATCTTTTCATTTCTATTGTCCTTGTACATTGGGTTGGGTGCTTTGCTACTTGATATCCTGCTTGAGTTGTCTTTCTTTTATACACAGTAGGTTTATATATCAAGTTACTTTTCAGTCCATGCATTTTCAGTTTTAATATATTGAAAAAAAAAAAATAGGCATTTTGCATTGCTTGGCACTTTTTGTCTTTCAAATTTTTATCATTAGCTTAGTACATATAGTGAAAGATTGCATCTTTACTTCTGAATCGTAGATTTGAATTTGGAAATTGCATCGTTTTTTAGGAGCATATCATTCATCAAAAGTTAAAGTTAGGACTTTGCATTATCTTCATATTTACTTTCTTGTAGAGTCATAACACCATGGATTTCATTACTATATACCTTTTTGAGTAATCATGGCCATAAAATCAATGCTATAATTTACAAATTTATTAGTAACGATTTCATTTTCTAGGGTGCACAAACTAGTCTAGGATTTAGTGCCTTAGAATAAGATTTTGTGAGTAAACTTCTCCAAGGCAATTAAATCAACATATGTGTCTGAGTCAGGGAGTGGAGAAATCTATTTTATAATTGGTAAGATCAATAGGCTCCACTCACACCGGAGTTAATCACGAGGTCACATGAAGCTGGTTGAAGAGATATCCTCTGGATACTCGTCTAGCGTCAGAGATATTTCTATGGATTTATTCATATTTGGGGATCTTGCTAGTGCCCATACCTTCGTGAGAGGTGATACTTTCAAGGTTTCAGGCTTTGCTACCCTGCCCATATGGTGATCCAGACTTACGACTGCTTGCTTGTGCATCGGTTATACAATGGTTTATTAGTTGCTTGACTTAGGTATCTCTTAGGTTACTTGCAGGGGTTATTCTATAGGTACCTTGGGTCAGATAGGGGTCGGAAAACACACAACCTTTATGGAGGATTACCTCTCCAGGGGTGTCAGATCGACTGGTTGTTAAGCCCACAAGGCCCCCTATAAATGATTATGTTACCTCCAATCTTTAGCAGGGAGTCTCAAGTCCCTCTTGGATGAGACATACCTTCTTTAGGGAGGGAGGCCACTCAGTCACTTTAGTCCGTTTGCATGCATATTGGTCGTTTGACTTTTTGGTATGATCTTTGACTATTAGTTGACCTTAGGATTTTGTACTGAGTCTTTGTTATCATGGATAGTGGAGTCCCTATGGCTCCCTCATTTGCTGCTACCCCCCCCCCTCCCCCCCATGATGTTCACTCATTTCATGGGGATAGATCCTTCCTTTTCGCATTATGGTATGCATAATTATAATACTCAGTTAATGCCTTGGGTCTCTAATCATTTTTCTCATGGTATGCTCGACATGTCTTCGCACTTTCCATCCTTTATAAATCCTAGTTGTGGTTCTGTGGGCATGATGCCTCCCTATTCTCCCTTTTCATTTGGTGGGAATCACATCCCTCAAACACCTATTAATGTAGGAGGTTGGAATCTTCCTTCCTACGAATCCACTGTTGTAGGAGAAAGTGCTCAAATGGGTGGTCATTCGACATATTACACTCTACTCACCTATCCTTCTTCCGCTATGTCAGTTCCTATGAATGCTTTTCCCATGGAAGACCTCTGTCTGTCCTCTGGTGCTACATAGGGAGGGAGTCATTCTTATAGTATGGGAAACCCCCTTCACAAAGTTCCTTGGTATGGGGGAAACATATATCCTCACATGAGTAACCCTTGTCATGCCACTTTCTCTTCGTAAGCGACTTCCTCAGTGTCGATGCCCTTATACTCCTTTATGAATCAGTATGGAGGAGGATACTATCCTATCGAACAGGGCCATGGTGTATCCCATAACCCTTCTTGGCCTACAATTTCTGAAAACCAATCTTTCCTTGGACCTTGGTCTCAAATGCCATAACTCATCACTACTGCTAGTCTAGTCACTGCTAGTCATACTGGAGCTCCATCACCAACCTCTGCTAGTCATGCTAGATATTGGTCGAAAACCTCTGCAAGTCATGTTGTATACTAGCAACCAGCCACTACGAGTCATGCTGGGGGCACAAGTCTAGTCACTGCATGTCATACTGGCATTATATCACCAACCTTTGCTAGTCATGTTGGAGATTGGTCGAAAACCTCTACAAGTCACGTTGAAGACCTACAACTAGCCGCTGCAAGTCATGCTGGGGGCACATGTCTGGTCACTACTAGTCACACTGCACATACATCACCAACCTCTGCTAGTCATGTTGGGGATCCATCGCCAACCTTTGCAATTCATGTTGGATATTTGCTACTAGCCTTTGTAATTCATGTTGGGAGCATGTCACCAACCACTGCAAGTTATGTTGGGGGAATTCATACGATCAAGAAGCCTAGACGTTTCAAATGTAAGGTCAGACTCCTTTGCAATACTTGCGAAGGAAATCACCCTACTCGTTTGTGTCTTGCTACTGTTGGGATACCAGAAGGTTGGTTCTCACTTGAGGGCCCTTCAGGTTCTAAGTCATCCATGGTTTCCTCTCACTCCATTCCCTCTTTCGTTGATACAACAGTCATGCTGATGCAATCTTTGGCTGACACCCCTTTTTCTTTAGGGGTTGACTCATCCTTTGACATTGTTGTCTCACATCCTGTTCAACCAGTGGTCGTGTCGATGAAATCTTCGACTGCCACCTATCCTATGTTTGGGGGTGATGCGTCTCTTGACCTTGTTGTCTCACATATTGTTCAACCAATGGTCCTATTGATGCAATCTTCGACCGACATTACTCATGTTTTTGGGCGTGATGCACCTCTTGAACTTGATGTCTCGCATCCAACTAGACCAATGGTTGAGGAAGTGGTTGTGCCAATGAAATATTCAGTCAATACCACTCATCTCTTTGAGAGTGACAAGTCTAAGGAAGTGGTCGCACCGATGCAATTTTTGGTCGATCCCGCTCATGTGGTTCTAGTTCTATACCTTCTATGCCATGTCCTTAGCATTTCTAGTCCTACACCTTCTAAACAAGAGAGAGTTTTACTCTTCCCGAGTTCTCTCCCTCCAAGTCTTGAAAAGGTTCCCTTTGGTTGGGATGGTATTGTGGGGTATCCAATTCCTCCGCCTATGTCTTTTCCAAGAAGAGATATTATCCGATATATCACAGAGACGATAACCTTCGTTATCATTTTATCCTCCCCAACTTGGAGAGATTTGGGTTTTCCCAAGCTTGTGTCAATTCTTCATAAGATACTGACATTCCACAAAATTCCAAAATGGGAGCCTTGGCCTCCCCCATGACTTTCCACCTAGAAAATCCCAAGCGAGTCCAATTTAAGCTCTTTTCCGACTCGTCTAAAAAGTGAAAACATTGTCGAGTGATTTGTCCCTTTCACACTTGTTAAATTAGACTTGAAAGGTCACGAGTCTTAGTTAAGCCCTTTTCCGACTCGTTTTCAAAAATTAAAAATATTGCCAAGTGATTTGTCCCTTTCACACTCGTTAAATTGGACTTGAAAGGTCGCGAGTCTTAGTTAAGCCCTTTTCCGACTCGTTTTCAAAAAGAGAAAAGATTGTCGAGTGAACTTGTCTCTTTCACACTCGTAAATTGGATTTGAAAAGACGTCTATTTGGCACAAGTTTATCCATTTTTCACACCAAGTAGACTAAAAGACATAAAAAAGGACATTTTTTGGTGTCAAGTTGTGATTGCATCTCATGCCATTGCTTGCAGTATTGAGCCTTTAGCAAGTTCTCGCTTTGTGTTATAAACCGTTTACCTCAGCAGTTTTTCATACTCAACCAAGTAGAGCCTTGTTTATATCCTTCACAATTTGACACCCTATAACTAGGAGGGAACATCCCCCGAGTGTCCATCTCCTGCATGCACCTCCCTGCATTGAGCATAGGTACGTTCCACTATTGGAACTAGTTTTTCTTACTTGAGACTCTCGTTTCCTTCTCTGTATCATAACATTCGTTTGTTATGAAAAAACAAAAAAAGATGGGCGGGAAGGGAGTACTATATTATATTTGGAAGAAGTTGTGTCTCCTTTGAACAGAGCACAAATTTTTTGAGTCCATTCCTCATAATTTTGGGATTAACATGACCTTAGGAAGCTAAACTCGTTACAGAGCCTTCTCTACCGACTGGTTACTCTTCGGCCTGTCCCTACAAAGAACTTCATTGATGCCTCCTGCATCTCATGGTTTTATCTTTGGGTCTATGCTGCCAAAGTTCACCATATGTCTCATTCTCTTGTTCAAAGGAAGTCTATCAACTTGTTTCGTCCACTCCTCAGAACTCTTGAATTTGCATGTCATCCATACCCTCAGTTTGTCTTAGAATCACATGATACTTTAGTCATATCATGCACCCTAGTCCTACTTTCATCATTGGTAGGTAACCTTGAACCCAACAGTCGACATTTCACCATTGGTCGTTGACTAGGTGGTTTCCCTTGTGTTTGATGACAAGACATCTATTCACACATTGGGATTCGTGCAGTGTCTTGGATGCCATTATCCTTATTTGTGGTATCCTCACCTTTGTTGACAGTTTTCATCATTGGTTGCTATTCAGAGGGTCTTTTTCGTGTACCGCTTGCACTTGGCACATGTGAAATATGCACAGGGTCGTTGGTTCATGAACTTGTTCTTCGTTCGATTCCCACCAAATCATGAAGCTCCTACTTTGTACCTCAGACTGACTGATGAGAGATGCCTTAATGCTCTCTTTTCAGCGGGTCTCTTTCCATTGACATCAACTCATTATCTGGAAATGAGATCTAGGGTCTTCTGAGTACCTTGAGGTTTAAAGTCAATAGTGGTAGGTTCACTTGCCATCAATAGTTGGGAATACATCAATGTATCCTAATCGATGGATTTTTCAGGTGTTCGACACCGACTACTCTATTCACACTTGTAAGAATGTACTCAGTGCCTTGATACCTACTTTCATTATCGGTAGGTTTTCTTGCGTTTTTTAACGATATACATCAATGACCGTAATCAAATGATGTCTCATTATGTTCGACCTCAACTCCTTTATTCACATGATGTAGACTTTCACCTTTGGCGGATTGTATAGAAGACTTGAAGACATCATTATGTGGCTGCATCTTTCCTGAGCTATTGCTTCCTTTTCATTGGACCGGTACCTATATGAATTCAATAATCATGGGAGATCAGATTGTACTCCATGGTATATATATATCCTCATATTGGTTTTGAGACTGGTTTTACTAGGCCTTGTTCGTGACTATGACAACTATTGGCATGTAACCGCATTTATATTTTTCTATTTTATGGCCACAGAAACTTGTTTGGTATATTTTTCACATGGATCTGCAGTGTATTCTTGGCAGTCATGTATGCAAAGTCAGTACAGAATGTAATGAGCAATTGAGTTCATCCAACTGGTTCTCTACCACTCCACTTCTGGGTTATTTATAATGTATTTTCTCCATCACAGATACTCCTCTGACCTCACACATTAGGGGGCATCTGTTAGAACAAGATTTGCCTCACCCTATGCAATCTTGAAGAGAAGGCCTTATTCCATTTCCCTATGTAGACTTACTTTCCCTGATTAATGGATCCAAAGAAAAAAATAAATATTTTCCCACTTGTACGCACCTTGCAAGTTATACAGCACGTGTATACGTTCTCTGCTCCACTACAGCCCGCGTACATCGAGATTTGTGCCAAAAAATCAAAAATAAATGTTGGGTTTCCATGTCATGAAAAAATATCTCTGATCCTTGGCCTTCCATATACTGGAAACATTCTGACTCGACCCTTCAGTTGAATTTTTAAGGCTATAAAGAAGCCAATTCCAAGCTATGAAAAAGGAGAGAGAATTCAACTTTGAGAGAAAAGTTACTTTGGAGAAATTATTTCTTCATTATTGAGTCTACAACCCTTTGTCCTTTAAGTTTGAACACAGTGTTAATCTCCCAAGATCTTCCCTTATTGATGGATAACCTCTTTATCTCCCTTATATGAGCTTGCCTTTTGTGGAGGATTGAAGTGGTGGAGGCCCAGTTGGAAGGAACTCGGTTTCTCGGTTCTGAACTGTGACGATACAGAAGTCTGTAATGTTTTCACTTCTGCTGATCATTTATTAATAGAAATACTCCTTTCCCGTCCAATTAATATCTTGCAAATATATGTATTATGATCCATGGGCATGTTTGTTTTGAATATTAATGGATTATGCTATCTAATGTGCTAACCTATTATATTATCACCATGGATGATTTTAGGGGCTAAATTTTGCTCATGGGCTAATTTTCCATGGTTTTTCCAAAAAAGAGATTCGCTATTTTAAAAATGATTCGCCCAAATTCTATAGGATAAAATTATTTTTCCTTAAAAATCGCCAAAATTTTATAAAAACTATATAAAATCCTTAGAAATTTGAATATTTTTACAAAAATATTGCCAAACATTTATAGTTTGCATATGAAGGATTAGTAAGAATTGCCAAGGTTTCTACATTTTAAAATAAATTTCCATCCTTAAAATCATCCCTAATTATCATTATATGCTTTCTTTGCTTGTTTGTTGAGAACTTGTGCAGGTATAAATTTTTGGGTCGAAGTTCTCAACGGTGGACATCATCAAACATTTGGACGAGGTAGGCCTATTTCTTACCTCCTTTGCACATTAGTTTATATAGCATATATTGGAATTGAGTTGATTTCTACAGTCACTCCTGTCTGTTGTGGTTCACCTAGCCATAGAGATATTTTCCTCGTAACAATTAGTTTTTTCAATTGGTACCTAATGGTAGCCTAAATTCATATAAATCTAACTAAAAATATTTGCATCCTTGAGCTGATCAAGAAGATCACCAGTCTGGGGAACTAGATATAAGTTCTTGACTGTGATTTTGTACATACCTCTATAATTAATACAAATTTTCCATGTCCCATATTTATTTTGAACCAACACGATTGGGTTTCCATAAGATGAGGATCTAGGTGGAATGTGTTCGTTTTGGATGAGCTCTTGAATATGGAATTTGATTTCTTCATTATCTAGAAGGAAGCATCTATATACTAGGCCATGAAGTGAAGGAGCACCAAGTATCAAATTAATTGAATGTTTGACCTCACAATGTAGAGGCACCCTTGAAAGAAAATAATAGATATTTATTTCTCTTCAAACATATTGTCCACTTTCCTTTATTGTGTGTAGAGAGGCTTCATGTAGAGGTTGTGGAAACCAAATTGATCTTCTGATAACCTTTTGACCAAATCAAAACGAGGAAAAATCTATCGATTTGAGAGATTTATCTTCTTACGTTGCTTCACTAATATCAAGGAGACTACAATAGTTGGGGATACCTATAGTACCCTATAAGGATGACCCCCCAAACTAACAATGACACTACTAGCCCTAGAATCATAAACCAAATATTTCTTCCACAAATGGGGTTGGCCTAAAAGAAAATAAAAAACTTCAAGTGGGGAAATATCGTACAATACCTCATCTTTGAAGGGATTGATTCTTTAGGGAAAGTAACATTCACTACAAGGAGAACACCTTGTAGTGGAGGTTTTTAGTGTTACAAGTTTTGGCAAAATTTTCAAAAAAACCTCCACTATTCCAAGTGGAGGTTTTGGCGGATGTTCTATATCTAAAATATTTTGGGCCGACAAAGGTTGTAATGGATTTTTTTTTTTCATTTTTTTATTGGTAAAAAAATGCACCATTTCATTTTAACGAACATGCACTGGTGTGTTTTTAAGTAACATGCACCAATGCACAGACAAAATCACAAAGAACAGGTGCTCTTAAAATTATTATGGACCGATACTGTATTTTATGTTATATAAAACATTAGTGATTTATTGTTATTGTACACACTGGTGCATGTGGTTTTTTATGCAGCAACAATGCTCGCATAAATATTACACCCCAGTTCTCTTATATATGGTCGCACCAGTGCTTGTACTACCACATGCATGGAAGGATAGTGAAATTTCCATAAACCGAGGCGAGATATCAACGCCATTTTTTTTACTAAGAACCAATGCATATCTGATAATAAAATCATCACTACAGATATTATATATAAAGCACTGATGAGTATATTTTATATAAAGCACTGGTGCAAATATTATATAAAGAATCAATGCTTTTTCACAATTGGTAGCACTGGTGTTTCTATTTAATTAATGGGAACTAGTGCATATTGATTAAAAAAAATGTACTTCCATCTATTTTATGACACATTTTTTAGTGAGTTCAAAAGAAAACAATGCATCGATATGCATATATTTTAATTAATTGAATTTTTTTTACAAATTTTCTATTAATCATCTCAAAATAAAATATTTTTTATAATAATATTGTTTTTATATTTTTGTTATTGCATTTTGATATAATGATTGCATTAATGTGCTATCCATTGATTTACACATATGTTATTTGTAACAATGTAAATCATCCATATAGAAATTAATCAACAACACAACATTTTACAACATTCGACAATGCAAGAAAATAGAAAACCTATTTTATTATATATGAATAAGAGACCCATCATGATACAAAATGGGATAACGTAAAGGTCCACAATAATCAAAATGAAACCAATATATAATTGCTACACTTATTGGTAACATGTCCTCATGCAATTGGGGCATTATGTTGAGTACATTAAACAAAATCCATGATTTTCACAGACAAATATTCCAAAACATACAACTTGCAGTAGCATTCAAATATATTGATTGTCATTCATCATTTGAACTATTTTCATCACTCAAGTTGCGTGCATGCCTCATTTCTTCATTTCTTGTAAGCAATATTCTGCTTTGGTTATTTAAACTAATGTTTTCTTCATCAACTTGTTTTTGATGTTTTTCCAGTTCATGTTTCATCTACAAACATAGAAATAAAGTGTAATAAGTAAATTTACATTTTTATATATAGTAGAATATACATGATTGTGTAAATAAAAAAACATACCATAGCAGTGAGTGGTTCATAAACAATACACATGCTTTCAAAGTCACGCAACATTTCGTGTATCAAAAGCTCTTAAGTTGGATGCTCCCCATACTTTGTTTCTTGCATGTTTAATATGCCATGACAAAGCATAGTTGATATAATTAATATAAATGTTTCTTATTGTTCCATTAATTATATAAAAAAGGGAAGTTAATCAACATAGCTACATAGAAATTGTTCAATTAAACCTTGATACTTCAACATATACTCACAACCCTTAACCCAATGTTGATCAATTCATTGGTTGGATCTTCTTTGCATGTTAGCACCTATTAGAAGACAACCATGAACAAGTGTAAATTTATTATTTAAATATAGACATCAGAAAAAATATAAAATCTTAAGTAAGGCCGAAAACGTAAGTACCCACAAACCTTGTGATCAACCTTTTTCTTCATTGTTGTCTTGTCTTATGTGCTAAATGGATTCAATTTTTTATTCTTTTCTGCAACAAAGCAATTGAAAATTAGTATTTCATACGATATTTAAATTCGATGTACATAAAAGAATAAATGAATGATTACATACATATGATACACATTGTTGTTGTTGGGATGCCTCATCATGTGATGCAATGATGTTCATTTCTTTTACATTCTCATTGTACACTTTTTTGGACATCCCTACCAACATGTATTGGATTTTCCCTCATTTGTCATTTGAAATTTTCATAATCTTCTTGAAAAACAAAAAAGCACAATATTTTTTTTTTAATGGACATGAAAGTATATATAGAAAAACAAATTAATTTGGTAATTATTGGAACATATTATAGAAACACATGTTTTGTAATAATACCTTTTAAATGATTCTTTTTTGTTATCGTAAGTTTTCTCTATTAGAAGTCTCATGGGTCTTATTAACCATTGCTCTCAAAACTCTTTCTGTATTTTATGTATAACCTAATTTTTGGAGTCATTGGATTGATTTTTGTATTGTAAGTGGAAAGTACATCTACACGTTCCTTCCAGTACATCTCTCAAAGTTTTGTAAAACAATTTCCCCCTCTAATTAACTTCAAGAACCACTCCAGTTGAACTTATGATGAAGATGTCATTTTCCTTTATATCCTTCACAAATTTTGTCCTCTTAGGACGACATTCCGTTTCCTCACTAATGGTCCCTTCATAACATTAAAGAAATGTGAAATTGAGTGTTTAAAACTTGTTAGCGATTAATGTTAAGAAATTCATTTTTAGTAAAAAGTCAAAGAAGAATTTCATGTTGATTACCTTTTGATCCACCTAATTCCTCTTTTTGCAACGTTTCCATAAATATTTTACGCTCTTTTGCATTCATATTGCAAACCATATTATCCATTTTCTTTAATTTTTTTCTTTGCATGACACGTAGTAACCAATACACATCCTTAATTTAAACCTACCAATAATTGAAATATATAATTAAATTTTAATAAAAAGTAAAGAACATGTCTTGTTCTCTTGTTAGGATGATATACCATCTCAATTGCTACAATAAGTTGTTTTCCTTGAACTTCTATAAGCCATCTTCTATAATAAAAGAAAATAATGAATAATCATATATAGAACTTATGAAAAAGTTTACAAAATAATATGTCGATGCATGTAATGAAATAGTACAACTCGGTGCACAAAAATACCTATACGCATCGGTGCTCATTACTACATATTGCACACCGACTAAAGAAACTAGAATTGTCAAATATATAACATATGAAATAGTTTTACAAAGTAAAATTTCAATGGGTGTAATGAAATAGTATGACTTGGTATGCTCAACATACAATATGCATCGGTGCTCTTTACTACATATTGCACACTAAATAATCTACAAGCATATGTTACTAAAATAATCGGTAATTATATTTTAAACTAATTGGTGTTTTTGACATAAATATGAGCTCCATTGTGACATTACTGTACTATGCACACCACACGGCACGAAAACGTTTCATGAAAAAACCCTGACAACAATAGGGTTTGGGATCCAATGCAATGATTTATACCATTGCAACATAAACTAAATGATCCATATTCAAGTAAAAAAAACCTTGTAAAAATCTAGAGCTTAAAACAAATCCTCTTGTGAAATATACAAAGAGGAATTAATAAAAATAACAAGACAGCTAGGGCTTCCAATACATAAGGTAACTATGAAACCCTTGTATTTTTTTTGAGAATGCATTGAAAATAGTTTGAATAAAATAGGAAAAATTGAGATGATTTACAGAATGAAATCACATACCTAAAATTTATCCTCTACATATTTGTATGTGGCCTACATAGATCCCTTCCAAATTTAGCTCTTCAAAACAGTCAACCCACTCCAAAGTCTCCACTAGTAAATATCTCTTGCACAAATCTCCCCTCTTAGTTTTGCCAAAAAAATGAAAAACTGAATAATGTTTTTGTTTATAAACACATACTTTTCAAAAAATGAAATTCCCGCTTGTTTTTTTGCTTTATATTTTGGCACATTGATGATAAACACGAGCACTATTTTTTTGTAACAAATTTTCAGTGCGCTATATAGTTTAGTGCACCTGTGCACTTTAAAGAGAACCAATGCACTTTAAAGAGATCTGATGCACTTTAAAGCACCAATGTGCTTTAAGGCACATTGATGTGCTTGTTTTGTATAGAAGCACCAATGAAAAGTACATATTTGTGATTTTAGTTTTTTTTCACTATACATTTACTGCGTTACACAATTTTAGGAATTCGGTGGTCTATATACCTACAAACTCACCATATCAATTCTATTGACACAATAGAAATGCAAACCTATGGAATTAAATTTTGCAGAGATTTGCTTACAATTTTAGGCTCCCAATTCG
>JASDQU010435571.1:111501-137936 GCA_032191745.1 Picea mariana | reverse complement strand
TATATGGACCGGTGCATCTATAACTAATTAAGATAAATTTTAAAAGCCATTTGAAAATTTGTTTGAAGTTAGATTGTTCTATGCTTCTGAAACTTCATTTAAGAATGATTTTGTGTATTGGTGATAGTTTTGACTAAAATGCAAGGAAAAAAAGGTTATAATATCAAATGGCCAATTCATTAGATTTTAGCTCATTCCATATTGTTGTAAGTTTTTCGACTTCTCCCCCACCATTTGAAGTAATTCTAGATGTTATTTATAATTCATTTATCTGATTGAATTTATGTCATTTATGCTCATGCATTTGAATAATTATTAATCGAATTTTGTAGGATCGTGACGCTAGATTGATTTTGGAGGCGCAAGATATTCCACTGGTCTAAAATACCGCAAGATCTTATCAGGAGAAAG
Source organism: Picea mariana (assembly GCA_032191745.1). NCBI lineage: Eukaryota > Viridiplantae > Streptophyta > Pinopsida > Pinales > Pinaceae > Picea > Picea mariana. Next base: position 137,525 of record JASDQU010435571.1, on the reverse strand, counting down.
ACACCGCAAACAAATGTTTGATGAAAATGGACAACTGCTTTACCCTACCAATTGTAAGATGCCATCTTCTAGCAACCTACATCCCGGGTTAACGATATTACACCGTGAATTGGATCTCTTTTATGATACGCAAATAGTATGTGTTTTTTCAAAATATAAAGGGTTGAAGAAGAACCATTAACATGTCACATTGTACCATTATGTTAATGATCGACTACCCAAAGTTGATGGTCTAATACCTCCCAATTTGGTCAAGAATCTAATAGGTGATATAGAAAATACATGTAGGAACACTTACATAAGCACATTTTTTGAAAATTTGGAAGTGAGATCAACTAAGTTTTGTCCTAAATTAGCTGACCCATCTCCTTATGCTGAGTCAATGGAGAGTTCTATGAGCCAAAGTATGATATCAGTACTACACAAAACATCTCTACAAGGAGATCCAAAAATTTGTGTGAGCTAAGAACAAAAATTTCCAAGTAAACACCAAACTTTGTTCAATTTTTGGAAGGTAGCGATGACTTCCGTCTTCCTATCCATGTGAAAAGTAAATACCAAACCTATTACAATTGAGCTTTGTATGGTGCTTGGTCATATTCCATGCATGTGCCCAATGTTGGAACCAAATTCTCTTTTTGTGATAATAGTTATATGATGCTCAAGTCTAAAATAGATGTTGCAAATCTTGGGTTGTATATCCTTTCACATGTATATGTTCCTCCCAAACAATTAACAACACTTATGCCATATTGTGGTCCTCTTTCTAGTCGGTCTGATTATTTGAATATTGTTATTTAGAAACACAACATTTCCATGTATAGTATGTGCATGGATGGTTATGCTTCTGGAAACTTTGACAGGAAAAACATGTTATATATCGATGGTCATCAACGAACTCATGGGAACATTGAAACATTCATAAATAGTTGTAATTCCTCATTATTTAATGCAATTTTTTCCTCTGAGGAACACTCCAATGACAAAGAGTTCTTTATGAGAATGAAAACATCCATAAATTTTGTTTTTGTGCATGCAATGTGTATTTTTTCTCCTGGTGATGAGTTGTTAATAAACTATAAATTTCACATACCACCAACTCCTTGTAAAAAATGCCTTGCATTGGATTTGCTTTTAGATATCCCCTTGCAACATTGGGTATACCTTTAGACGATATCTTGGAGAAAGTTGAGCAGCCCACAGAGGAGCATATGTGAGATAAAGTATTGAGGTGGTGGGAGAGGATCGAATATGTGCACTAAATTATGAGATGCACTAAAGAGTGACCTTTTCTTTTTCGTTCGCAAAGTAAAACTTCCACAAAATTAAATATCGAGGTTTGCATACTTAGTTTGTGAATTAAATTATTTTTCTTCTAGTTGTTGCTACTACTGCTCCTGCACTTTTCATCACTGTCTCTGATTCACATAAAATTATTTTTAGGCACATATATATAGATAAAAAAAATTTCAATTATAAAACACACAAAGATATAACTAATTTGTATTTATAAAAATGTGAAATTAGTTTATGTTTGCAAAACAATATGGAAAAATAACCAGTGCTACTACAATAGTTAATACACACCATTGACAATGCACTATATTAGAAACAAAGAATCACTAAGTGGTGCATTAATTAAAATGCATCGATGCTTTATTTTTAGTCGAGAAACAACATATAGAAAGTGGTGTGTTGGGTTATCGGATGCACCAGAGATGGGTCTTACAATAAGACGTCCCACTATGCCATTTCACATATGTTCCTCTAATACATTTGACATATTTTTTGATGATGTTCCAATGCCCTTCTGATGCATGTGAATCTCTATTTTGATGAACCCAATTCCAAATGTTCTTCAAACACATTTTGTCGCACTCTCGATGGCCCTACGTGTCTATCGAACATCTGATGTAAATAACTACCACGTGGCAGCTGTAGAGAGATTTGACCAAATAGATTTTTGTTACACCAGATCATTGCAGTTGTGACAATCATAGAGGTGTCATTATTGTGATGTGTTGGTATAACATATATAAATTTACAAGAAAACAACATCATCCAAGTCATCGTCATTTTACCAATGCCTTTGGTTGTTAGTGTGACATAGGAGCACATAATTATTTTCAGAAAGATGGTGCATATGCCATCGAAATTGCGACCTTATGATCGACCACCTACATTAGAGTGGTGATGCTCTAGAGGGAGAAGTCTGTCGGTGGTCCAATGATATGGCATGGTAGATCTGTCATATCGATGATGCCATGGTGGACAACTTCTATTGTGTAATGATATTTGGTAATTTTTTTGGTATTTTTCTAACAATTTATGGCGTGGATGTTTTTTCAAACACTTTGTTGTTTGGTAATCTTAGGTATTTTCTAGTTCAGAAAGTTCAGAACAATTCACTGTTTCTCCTTTAAATTTATTTGATACCCAACATATATGACAACAAATAAGATGACAATACCCAACTATGCTAGGATTTACTTTATAGCACATATATAGGAACTCAAAGACAATCGTTGTGTTGGAAAAATATAACAACCATTGCACATTAAACAATCAACAAATCAAACTTTAAATAAGTGACAATGAAACTTTGGTTTATTACTGTAGGTGGTCTTTACATATGTTGAGGAAATGGTGATGTAGATAGTTTCCAGAGACTTTACACTTCCAAATATCAGTACTCACTACAGGAGCTTCCTATATTGCAAGGAGAATGCACCCAACTTACAAGGAATGACCTCCCACCAGTATACAAGTCGACCCACAATCCATATTCATCCTCAATGAGCAGAAATATGATCCAGAACTTGAGAAGGCACTTCTTGCAGAAATATTTCGACCCTCAGCAAAAAATTTAGTCGCAGAGAAAGAGACATGACCCAACACATATATTTTCTGTTCATAATGAAGTAACTTGCCCCCTTTTCATCATAACTCAACCCAACAATGCAATGCAACTTAGATAATGGAGAAATCGGTTCCTCATTCATTGGTAATGTGCCCAAGTTTGGGGAATACTCTTATATCACTGAGATATATTTTCCATCGCCTCCACCAGCTAAGAAACAAGTGAGGAAATGGTCCATGAAGGGATGGTGCTTCTCCAAAAATAGAGAATCATCTCTCACAATGCTATTCGCCCTTTTTACCACATAGAATGCGCCCCAACTCTCAGAAATTGAGTATGTTGAAGTACCCACGTCATTATCTAAGGGAACTTGGCCTTCTTCCAACTGGTCGACACTCTTGAACACCAAAATCAGCCGCCACCTCTAAACTAAGTCACAAATCTAATTGAAAGAACCACTACTGAAGATATATTAGTTATCAATGAATCACACAGAAGAAATTTGTATGATCTCCTCTCCAAAATGACTAAATAGGGTGGATGGTCTCACCACCGAAGCCAATCTTTGAAAATTCCTCCTAGGGTTTCCATCCCAAGAGTTCTACATCCACAATGATCTCTCTCAATGAGAAATTAAAAAAATTGTCAATACTGGAATGAGAGAGAGCGCCCTCCTTTTTCCCTTTTATTTGTTCGTTGACTCTTTTGCAACCCTTTTACTCTTTTAATCAATTTAAGTGATGTTTCATATTCTTCCTAAGTCACTTTAGGCATTTTTTCCCTTTTTCCCCTTTTTAATTATCTAATGTTGTTTTGTTAGGAACTTTTCCCCTTAGGACATTAAATAATTAATTAATTCCATTCTTAAGGAATATATCCTACGAGAATCACTTAGGATATTGCATCCAAGTCCCATGATCACTTGGAAAGGGACATTACAAACCTCCCTCCATAATATTGCTTGTCCCCAAGGAATTGCAGATTTAGGTGCTACAAAATTTGCTCACTCTCCCAAGTGGCATCTTCTGCAGGAAACTCTCTCCATCTGACCAGATATTCCCTGATTACCCTGTTCTGAAGCTTCTTTTCCCATACCTCCAATACTTCCTCAGAAACTATTACTAGATGCCCCTCCTAATCCAATGGAGGCAGTTCTACTGAAGTGGTGATTTGTTGTTCCAGTTCCTTTTTGAGACACGAGACGTGAAACACGTTATGGATCTTACTCCCTTCTGGAAAATCCAACTCATAATCCACTTTGCCAACTCTCCTGGTCACCCTATAAGGTCTTTAAAATCGTGGCTTAAGTTTCTCTGTACCACTCTTCTTCAGAGAAGACTGTCTATATGGCTGTAGCCTGAGAAACACCAAGTCCCCTACCTCGAAGGTGCACTCGACCCTGTGTCTATCTGCATATATATTTTGATGGTTCTGGGCCATCTACATGTTATCCTTAAGATCCTTTAGAATATCTTGGCTCTCCTGAATCTAGTCTTTGGCCTTGGGAGCCCTGTTGTCCCCAAACACCAAGTCTACAAAGGATGGGGCATCATATCCATATAATTCCCTAAATGGTGACATCCCCAGAAACATATGATAAGTGGTTTTATAACAATGATCACCCAAATGTAACCACTTAACCCATGTCTTCTGCTGCCCGGCCACGTAGTTACACAAATACCCCTCTAACCATTTGTTCACTATCTCTATTTGGCCATTTGTTTGTGGTGGGTGGTAACTTGTACTAGGAGTCAACTCTTTGCCTGGGTGTCTGAACAATTCCTGCCAAAAAACACTCATAAATCGATTGTCCCTATCACTAACAATATTTTTTGGCAACCCATGAAGCCTGAATATCTCCCTAAAGAATAAATTTGCTACTTGTTCTTCCTTGTACTCTGAGGATATGGAAAGTAAATGAGCGAAATTGGTCAACCTATCAACCACCACATAAATCCAATGTCGGCCCTTTGTCTTTGGAAACCTTGTGATAAATTCCATGGATATTCTCTCCCATTTCTACTCCAGAATGGGCAGTGGTTGAATTAATCCTACTGGGTGGGTCTGCTCCACCTTATTCTATTGACAAGTCACACACTCCCTCACATGCCTCAATACATCATATTTGAGGCCCTTCCATGAGAACCTCTCTTTGATCTTCCTGCACATCTTGAAATATCATGGATGCCCAGTTAAAGGTGTGTCATGCATGGCTTTCATGACTTTTTCCTTTAATTTGGACTCTGGAACCAAGTATATGCGACCCTTGTAGTAGATGATATCATATACCACCTTGTACCTGTCATCCTGCACGTTGTTATCCATCACCTCACAAGAAAATTGCTCTTGGAATAATCCACCAGGATCTCAGATTTCCAATCTGTAGATATCTCTGATAACGAGCACAATTATGGTCTTCTAGATAGAGCATCAACCACTACATTGTTCTTTCCTTTGACGTACTCAATATCGAATTCATAGGCTTTCACTTTACTGAACCATTTCTTCTTCCTTTTGTTAAGGTCCTTTTTCCCCAAGAAATGCCTCTAACTGTTGTGATCAGTCTTGACCACAAACCTCCCACCTACCAGGTACTCTCTGAATTTTTCCAATGCATGCATTATGTGGAGCATTTCCTTGTCATAGATGGGATAAAGTCTTTCGAGGGAAGAGAGCTTCTTGATCTCATATGCGATAGGATGCTTTTGCTACATCAAAACCACTCGTATTCCCACACCAGATGCATCACATTCTAACACAAAGGGTTGAGTAAAATTAGGAAGTGCTAAAACGGGGCAAGAACTCATCACTTCCTTCATCCTATCAAATGTCTTCTGGGCCTCTTCTGTCCAACAAAAATCCCCTTTCTTCATAATATCTATAAGAGGGGTGGTCAACTAAGAGAATCCTGACACAAATATCCTATAGTAACTACAGATTCCAAGGAACCCTCACAAATGTGTGATACCCTTAGGTGGTGGCCAATCTATAATAACCTGTATCTTCTCCCTGTGAACCTGCACTCCCTATGCGCTAACTATATGCCCCAAGTAGATAACCTTTGTCATACCAAATTCACACTTAGATTCCTTGGCATATAAGGAATGCTAATCTATAATGCTCAGAATATCCTCCAAGTGTGCCAAATGATCCTCTTAGGTCTTACTATAGATCAAGAGATCATCAAAAAATACCGATAGGAACTTCTGCAACTGCTTCCTAAATATGTGATTCATGCATGGCTGAAAAGTGGCAGGTGCATTGGTAAATCCAAAAGGCATGACCAAGCAATCATAGTGCCCATAATGACACCTAAAGGCGGTTTTATGAATTTCCTCCTCACAAACTATGATCTGATGATATTCGGATCAAAGATCAATATTTGAGAAATACATTGATCTGTGCAGCTCATCTAGAATCTCATCGATCCTGGGTATAGGGTACCCATTTTTTATTATTTTCTTATTCAAGGCCTGATAATAAATACTTATCCGCATGGTTCCATCCTTCGTCTTAACCAAGACCACCGAAGAAGAAAAAGGACTGGAACTAGCTCTTATGTTCCCCATGTCAATCAAATCCTTGATTGTTTTTTCTATTTCATCTTTGAACTTATTGGGATTCCTGTACGGGGTGGTGATCATTGGTTCGGCCCCTTCTTCAAGTTTGATGGTGTGCTCAAAACCTCTGTCAGGAAGTCTCCCCGAAGGTATCTTCACAAATACATTCTCATGTCTTCTCAATAAATCCTGGATGTCTATATGATAGTTCCTTTTGCCTTCATCATCTGTTTGGGATGTAATAAAGAACTGTGCTGCATATACTACATCTTCATGTCTGAATATGGATTACATTCTTTTGATTGATACTACTGTAGTAGCATTGTTTTCCATGCCTCGTAGTACAACCTGTTTCCCTCCTGGCATGAAGAACTTCATGGCAATCTGTTTATAATTTGTGTCAATGTCCCCCAATGTCTGAAGCCACAGAACTCCCAACACTGCATCTGAATCTACCACATCCACCACATAAAAGTATTATGTCAAGGTGTAGTTACCAATTTTCAAGGCCAATCTAGGAATTTTCTTTGTGAAAGACACATTAAATCCATCGGCCACCGAAACTTTGAACCCCTCAAATTTCTTTGTATCTACTCATCTCCTAGCCACCCAGGTTGCATCAATAAAGTTGTGGGTTGCCCCACCATCAATCAAGGCCATGACTCCTTGTCCCCTTATGACTCTTCTAACTATGTAGGTGTTGAATCTCAGGGTACCAGATAATGAGGCTATAACAACCTACTTGGCCTCATCGCTATACTTTTCCTCCATCTCTTCCTTATTCTCTTTTCCTTGCTCAAAAGAAACCTCCTGCTCCTCCTCCTCCTCCTCATAATATGAATGTACCTCAATATAATGGGCTTGACCCTTTCCCTAGCACCTGTGTCCCGGTACCCATGGATCTTTGCAGTGGAGAAAAAGATTATTTCTCCTTAGCTCATTTCTTGTTTCCTCGTACAACCTTTCCTTACCTGTACCTTCCTTCCCAGTAGGCTTCGTGTCCTTGCCTTTTTGTGGAATAAAGGGTTTGGAATTTTTTTTTGCTTTAGGGACTGCGCCTTCCATGTCCCTTGTCCTGACAATAACATCCTACAAGGTCTCAGTCTTGAAAGCCCTTACCCAACCATGAAGTGGTTCTAACAACCCCTCAATGAACAACATAACAAGCCTCTGCTCCAATATATTTGACACTGTCACTGCTAGCTTCTGAAACTCTGTGATGTAAGAATCTGGTGAACCCTCTTGTTTGAGTTGTGATAACTATTTGAAATGCAGCTTTGGATCCTTTTTGTAAAACCTCTCCATTAACTTCTGAGTGAAGTTTAAATAGGAGGTGATAGTTGCATGTCCTAGCATGACCAACCCATGGTACCACCACTTGTGGGCTTCTCCATCAAGGTGCAGAGTAGTGAATTTGATCGCTTTGGCCTCGGTCATAGGGTTGATATGGAAGTATGTATCTAGTTTTTGTACCCCTGCCCTAGTTGTGCTCCTATTAGAACCATTGAAGGAAGGAATGGATAGCTTCCCAAACTTCCATGCTAGATCCTTGTTCTATTTCACCCTCTTATGATCCCTAGGTCTATTCCTATATTTGATTGTGCATAATTCCTGAAGTGACATGGATTCCTGAAACTCATCACCTAGGGCTTGATATTATCTTCAATAGTCCTGAAAAGTTTCACCTGGAACTTGTTGCCCTTGATTTCCTGTTGGTTGGTTTCCCAAACAATTGGGTAAAAGAGGTCTAGGGACTTTTCTTCTAGTGTTCCTAGCACAAATCTACATAGGTATCTTGATATTATTAAGTACAGGAATCTCAATATTGCTGTCGTCTCCATTATTCACATTGGACCTCCCTACTTCGTTGTTACTCCCATGATTCAGATTGGTTTGATTGGTGAGTAACTGAGTTATAATTTGAGTAAGTTTTTTTTGTCCAGCTGCTAAGCTCTCCAATATCTGCATTCTTCTTTCCTCATTCACATCACCCATGTTTTCCACTTGTCCAAGCTCCGGTTGATTTTCCCTTACTTCTTCTTCCACTTCAAAAATGTTTTCTACCCCTCGCTGCCTTCTACTTCTGTATGTGACACCGAGAAATCTATTGTCTTCACCTCTCATGAACAAAAAACCCTCTTTATGATGGAAGGAAGGAGGGCTCTGATACCACTGTAATGATATTTGGTAACTTTTTTGGTATTTTCTAACAGTTTATGGTGTGGACGTTTTGTCAAACACTTTGTTGTTTGGTATTCTTCGGTATTTGCTAGTTCAGAAAGTTCATAACAGTTCATTGTTTCTCCTTTAAATTTATTTGATACCCAACATATATGACAACAAATAAGATGACAATACCCAACTATGCTACGATTTAATTTATAGCACATATATAGGAACTCAAAGACAATCATTGTGCTGGAAAATTACAACAGCCATTGCACATTAAACAATCAACAAATAGAACTTTAAATAAGTGATAATGAACCTATGGTTTATTACTTTAGGTGGTCTTTACATATGTTGAGGAAATGGTGTTGTAGATAGTTTCCAAATATATTACACTTCCAAATATCAACACCCACTACAATATTTTCCTATATTGCAAGGAGAATGCGCTCAACTTACAAGGAGTCACCTCCCACCAGTCTACAAGTCGACCCACACTCCATATTCACCCTCAATGAGCATAAATACGATCCAAAACTTGAGAAGGAACTTCTTGTAGGAATATTTCGACCCTTAGCAACAACTTCAGTCACAGAGCAAGAGACACAACCCAACACATATATGTTCTATTCATAATGAAGTAACTCACCTGCTTCTCATCATAACTTAGCCCAACAATGCAATGTGACTTAGATAATGGAGAAATCAGTCCCTCAATCACTGGTAATGCACCTAGGTTTGGGGAATACTCTGCTATCACTGATATATATTTTTCATCACCTCCACCAACTAAGAAACAAGTGAGGAAATGGTCCATGAAGGGATAATGTTTCTCCAACAATAGAGACTCAATTCTCACAATGCTATTCGCCCTTTTTACCACATAGAATGCACCCCAACTCTCAGAAATTGAGCATGTTGAAGTACCCATATCATTATCTAAGGGAACTCGGACTTCTTCCAACTGATCGACCCTCTTGAACACCAAAATCAGCTGCCACCTCTAAACTAAGTCACAAATTTGATTGAAAGAAACACATCTTAGTTATCAATGAAGCACATGGAAGAAATATGTATGATATGCTCTCCAAAACGATTAACTAGGGTGGATGGTCTCACCACTGAATCCAATCTCTGAAAATTCCTGCTAGGGTTTTTGTCCCAAGAGTTCCAAAGCCATAATGAGCTCTCTCAATGAGATATTAAAAAAATTGTCAAAACTAGAATGAGAGAGAGCGCCCTCCTTTTTCCCTTTTATTTATTCGTTGACTCTTTTGCAACCCTTTTACCATTTTAATCAATTTAAGTGATGTTTCATATTCTTCCTAAGTCACTTTAGGCGTTTTTTCCCCCTTTTTAATGATCTAATGTCGTTTTGTTAGGGACTTTCCCCTTAGGAAATTAAATAATTAATTAATTCCCTTCTTAAGGACTATAGCCTACGAGAATCACTTAGGCTACTGCGTCCAATTCCCATGATCACTTGGAAGGGGACATTACACATTGGAGTGGCGATGCGTGAGAGCTTCAAGTCTGTCGGGGTTGGGATGGACGAGCATAAACAATTCATCGAAATATCAGGGTGCATTCAACAATGAATTGGGGTGTTGGAGTTCTGACGCCTATATAATAAAGTAAATTGAATCTTGTTAGAGCCTCCACATATAAAAGTTTACAATCACACTTAATAAATACATGTTTTTCTTTTAAACTGTAATTTATGCCATTTTGCAAAAATGCATGTCGGGCTTCACAAAAATGCGTGCCCAAGTCTTTACACACCTACAATTTGAGTGATTCAAGTTTATGAGTGTGTATTAGATAATTTTACACCTATCTACATATTTATATTTTCATTTGCAAACATAAAAGTGGTTGTTGTGTACAAGAGGCAAAGTTTACCTTGTAAACTGAGAGACCAAAACAATAGAAATTGACCTAATGGAAATGCATACCCATGCTTCTATATAGCTCTGTAAATGTAAAAAATCGCATGAAAATAGTGCATGATGAAAAATGCATGCCCTAGGAAGAAACATTCATGTACAGTGTTGGTAATTTACAAGTTACAAGTTACATGAATGTGGATTTGTTGTAAACCCTAAAGACTGTATACTAGGGTGATTTGTTCCTAGAATTTAGTAAATGATTGAAATATACATGAATCTTTGGCAACTTTGCACACACACTAACTAAAGTGGAAAAATGAGCACTAACTTGCTTTGTCCATGAGCTCAATGAGGCGGAAGCTTGTACAGCCAAATCACACATAGGCTAGTTGTTAGTTTCATTTTCATTGTGAAGAAGTGCCTAAATCATCATAGAATAAAAGGTTATATGGCTAAATAATAATAAAATAAAGAAATAAATAGACATATCAACATGTACATGACTCTAGAAAGACTAAAATGAAATACCTGAATGGGCTTCTCTTGGTTTCAAGAATAATTTATTCTCTAATGAATAAGGAAAACCACATGAAGGTGGAAGCTCATTTGGCCCCTCCCCCCCCTCACATCACTCTCAATTCCCCATACCAAATATATCTACTGGAAAATAATTGAAAGTGGCATATTGTGACTCATGCATAGAAAGTAGCAAAACAAAATTTAGAGGTAAATGAAAGAAAGAATGTGTGTGAAAATATGTGGTTTTGTACATACAAAAATTATAACATTCATCCATAAGAAGGTAGAAATAAATATTATGTTTGTGATAAAAAACCTTTTTAAAAGATGGCACTTATCCCATATCATTGTATATCTTCCATACAAAATGTGAATATTTCTTCTCCTCTGTGGGTTCAAACCTATCCAATGTAATAAGTTCCATGTCCTTTCTCTTATCCTTTTTAATTGTCTCCCTTGGTTCTATGGATTCAAACAATTCGTCATCATTTCCCTCATTGACAACATAAAATATCGACAACTACATATATAAACAAAAAAACATGTTAATTCAATTATAAAAAAAATAATAGAGGTTGGTTGAAGTTATGGTGTCAACATCCATCTTATACAATGTATGAACATACATTTGACCACCATTCATATGTGTGTAATTTTTCGAAAGACATACCTTTGCTGAAAAAAACTCATCTATACCATATTTTTATCAAAGAAAAAAACGTCATTCTTTAATCCATAAACATTGTAACACCCCAGGTTGTGAACCCCCATTTTAAAGAATGTATTGTTACAATGTTGAGAGGCCTGAGTACCCAAAGAATTATTTAAAGGGCCAGTATGCCCAAGAAATGTAATGCTTTGATCATTATTAATAATAAACACATTGTTGGCTGCTAGACGAACAAGGACTAGATTTATAGGGGGCTATGATTCCACAAGAGAGGGGGCTTGAGAGGCTAAATGTTTATTCCTATGTTAATTACCTTTTTGCCTAAAGGGGGGAAATATTTACGTGAGCTTATTTGGGAGGCCAGGAGGTTCTTGATTTCCCCACAAACATACTTAAACCCACCCCTAGTCCGATTGTGGGGTTGGTCATTGGCTTGTCCACTCCGTCACCTTTGTGTTACCTCATTCTTACCCTCACGCACTCCCATGCACTTACATACCTCCTCCATCCATCCTCACCTACGTATTGGTATCGGGAAGGGGGACCAAACTGCGAAAGAATTAGCCACATGATAGTTGGATGTAGTGGCCGCTGGTGTGATCCAGTCGTGCCTTGAGGCCTGCACATCTGAAATGCAGTGGCTTGTGTCCAGCATGGCTCACAACTACGAGTCCTGAGAGTTATAGCATTGAGATTCTGGACCAGTTGCACTGGAGGCCCGAATAAGGAGAAGGACTGCCTAAGGGACTGCATGGCAGAGAAAGGTGGAGGTTCGTTCTCTTGGGTGGTGCAAGATGGGTAGAAGAGAGATGGGTACTTGGATTGCTGTGAGTGCTGGGAATCCTATGAGAGCTTGAGAGCTGATTGGTTTGGGAATCCAAGTTCACTTTGGAACCTTCCTTGTGGATTCATAGCCCTGGCTCAGGGGTGATGCTGTTGTTGAGATTTGGATCAATAGTGTCTACGGTTGGGTGGAACATCCTTGGTCTGCAGCCAGTTGGTTCCATATTTCATAAAGATAAGTGCTCTCCATTGTGATATTATTATCTATGTATGAATGTTTTTCTGATGTATATTTAATTATTGTTAATTGAATCTTTAGAACATGCATGCTTGCTAGATATTATTGTTCATGTCGTTAATTCTCTTATCTTATGCATATTTAATAATCAAAGAAGGTATCGGTATGGGAAAGAAGTCCAAGGGTGGACATGCAAGTAGCATACCCCGACCTATGGCTGGCAGGGTATGTTATAGATTGGTATCAGAGCCTCAGGTTGAAACATCAAGACGATATGGGTCGGGTCTATTGGTCAGAGTCTCATGGTCAAGATTGAACTCTGACCATGAAATTGAAAATCTTAGGAGGAATGGTGTTGCAGAAGCTACACAAAAGACAAAATGTCATAGATCCTCTGTAAGGGTTCGAAGGATCATGACCGTTCCTTTTGAATTCAGGAGCGATCGCCACTGTAGGATCATGAGAGATTCAAGATTGTTGGATTAGAGGACAGGTGAACAGGGGTCATCCGATAAATGGAAGCAAGGTTAAGGTCGTGACCGTCAGATACCATTAGAGAGAGAGATCAATGACCAGCAGGCATTGCGGGGAGCCAAGTTGCATGGGAGTTAATTTCCCAAGGCGGTCCTGTAATCCAAACCACGGTTTCACCAAGGGGTTGCGTGTTAATGTCAGGATAATTGTGGGGCAAAAAGCGGGTTACTCCAAACTGCTGATGCGCACCCCCGCAAATTGAAAGGCATGCACTGATGTGACATGTTAGCGCTTGAGAAACAAACCTTTGAAGAGACGAAATAGTTGGGAACCGTCGATCTGTAGGAGGACACACGTCCACCGATCACGTGCTCTGGATAAAACACTCCGGGAAAAAGTGAGCGAGCAGGGGGTTTGAAGTTTGAGACTTTCGAAACCTGAATACTTGAAAGGATCTTGGCCATCGATCTGCTGAGAGCCACACATCACTAGATCCAGGGCTTCGGATGAAAGCCAGTGGGGCCAGACAAGTTTTGAAAACTGAGATTTCTGAAACCCGAAGACTCGAAGGGATCTCAAACATTGATCTGTCGAGAGCCACGCATCGCCAGATGCAGGGCTTTGGATAAAAGCTAGTAGGGCTAGATAGCTTTTGAAGTTTGAGATTTCTGGAGTCTAGAAGGAATCATAGCCACTGATCCGCAGGAGACACACGTCATAAGATTGCAAGCTTCAGACAAAAACATTTTTTAAGGAAAAAGGTTGAAGTTTGAAATCTCCGAAGTCTGGAGCCCTGAAGTAAAACATAGCCGTCAGATTGAGGAGGACACGTGGAGCAGATTCGTGAACTTTGGGTGAAGAACCAAAGTGAATATTAGTTGTTTGATCTAAGAGGACACATGGCAACAAATTGGTCAGTTCAGGAATTCGGGGTTCAAGAGAATTGGAAGTGTTCTAGTATGAAAACTCCCGAACTCCTAAAGCTCGAATAACCGAAGTGGTGGGGCATGATGATGTCATCTAGAGGTGATTTGGACCCCATAATTTTAAAGTGACATTGCTTGCAGATGTCACTTGGGATGACGTGGACACATGGGATGTGTGCCACGTGTCAGTAAGATTTGAGCATTTGGAATATTGAAAATTCAATTAGAATGTGACATGTGTCACCAGCCTGATTGGGCCATGTTTCCACTTCCAGCATTTCGCCACATGACGACAGAGCATGCAGTCCGGAGAGTGGGCACTCTAGAGGGGAAAGATGTGACAATTTGCATTGGTTTAAAAACTCACGAAGGCCTGAAGGAGAGAGTACATACCGACCGTTGATTCCATAAGACACATGTCGAAGGATCGTTGACTTCGGGTGAAAGCACTCCGGAAGAAAGTGCAGGAGGGAAGTTTGAAACTTCCGAATCCCAAAGAGCCGAAGCGATTCACAACCGTCGATTTGTGGGAAGACACACGTTAGTAGATCATGAAATCCGGGTAAAAGCATTTCGGGAAGAGGCAAGCGAGAAAAGTTGAGACTCCCGAAATGGATCTTGATTGTTCATCGTGAAGAAGGACGAGGACCGTTGATTCGGTCCTGGATGAAAGTTTCGAAGTCCCGAAGCTATGGATAATCACTTTTTTAGCTAAGCACAGGGTCATGGCCATGGTCATATGCAGATTGAGAGCTAAAGGACAAAGGGCTAAGGGAAAAATTGGTTGTCTTCGAGAAAGAAAGGTTCTAAGGAAGGATTTAGCCGCAGTTTCTAGTCGTGGTCACCTGGGAAGGTGGTTTGAAGGAAGCAACTACACAGGATGAAATTCTATGTCAGCCAAGGATAACAGGACACTGTTATTTTTAGAGAATGGGGATATGGTCTCCATGAACAAAAAAAAAGAAAGAGACTTGTAGCATGGTTTGGCAATTTTGTTATCATATGCATAATTCTAACAAAATGGTCCCTTGCACATTTTGTAGAATTAAGGGGCTTAAGCACATTAGCTCAGGATGCATATTGAGGAAATGGAATAAAGCGAGGAATCCTCCAGTCATGATAATGAGGTCGAAGGCCAAAATACCAGAGTTGGTAATGCAGAGACACAGTCGAATGGATGCAAGGGAAAAGGAGAGCATGAAACATTAATAGAAACAATAATAAGCTTGAATATGGAAGTGCAGAGCTATAAAGAAGACAACGAGAGACTGATGAGAGAGAAAATTTGGATAAATTCTTGAGTGTTGTAGAGCTTGAATTAGTTACAGAGGAAAACGAAGAAGGGATCAAACTCAAGACAAGAGGAAGAAGGCAGGTGTCATGAAAGGAGAAATGATCATGGAAGGGATGGTTATTCTAGAAGTGCTAGTAGAGGTCATGGACACCACTCACCTCCTTACTTAGAAAGAAATATTTATGCATCGGATGATCCCGTAAGCAGTCCAGAGGTGTCCCCTGTCAAGCAACAAATAAGGAAACAAGAGGTATATAGTTTGCAAGGAGAGCTGAGGAAGCTCAAGCCACCTTCCTTTGATGGTGAAAGAGAAAGGGAAGATGATGCCGAAGAATGGTTTCTTGGGCTCCAGAGATATTTTCAGTTGCATAACTATTCATCAAACCTAGAAGCCAGGATTTCCACCTACCATTTACACGAGAAAGCTGTAGTGTGGTGGGACCAACTGAAGAAAGTGGAGCATGTTAATGAAAGTAGGATCACTTGGAAATAGTTCAAGAAGTACTTCCAGAAGGAGTACCTCTCAGAGAATTTATATGACATGAAAATGGAGGAGTTCTTTGAATTCACGTTGGGAAGCATGACTATGGTAGAGTACGAGAATAATTTCTTAGGATTGTTAAAATATGTTAGGTTTATTGGTGATGAGAAGGTGAAAATACAGAGGTTTCTAAGTGGATTTCTAGCCTTTTATAAGGAAAAGATCAAGTATGATGAACCCAATACCTTGAATGAGGCCATCAAGAAGGCTAAATACATGTATGAGCAAGGCCAGGGAAGAAAATCCCTGCAGAAATATTGGAAGGTCAAGAAAAATGTGAAGTCTGATCAGAGGAGGAAAGGATTCAAACCTCCCTTCAATAGGAATGAGCCTAATAGAAATCATCAAGATCAATATGCTAAGGGATATTTCAAGAAAGAATATTCCTTGGGAAAAAGGGGAAGACCACCAATCCAATGTTGGGGATGCAAGTAAGATGACCTGTACAAGGATTGCCCACATAGAAAAGACAAAGTGAAGATTGTGGATAAAATCCAAGAGGCTACAACAGTTGAAGATATGGGAAGAATATATACAGCTTTAAATGATTGACAAGTAGAGTACCAGTCCAATATGATTGAGGTGGAAGGTAAGATCATAAATCAACCTGTTGCTATTTTGATTGATTCAGGAGAGAGTCATTACTACATTGATCCTAAGATAGTGGATAGATTACATTTGGAAAAAAAGTAAACTTGGAAAAGCAAGTTTGGTTCAGTTAACCACTGGAACCAAAAGAAGAATCCATGATATGGTCAGAAGCTGTTCCATAAGTCTTAATGGCATGAATACTAGTACTGATATAAATATCATACCATTGGGGTCTTATGATGTTTTGATTGGGATGGATTGGTTGGACAAGCATCATGCTATCCTAGATTTTCATAACAAGACATTTACATGTATTGATGGAAATGGAAAACAGAGAACTGTGAAAGGAGTTCCAAGACCCATCTCTATAAGGGAGATTTTAGACTTACAACTGAAAAGATGTTTTAAAACATGATGCCAATTATATGCAGCTCATGTGGAAGAGCCAGATAATACGAAGGGGCCAAGCCTTGAAGATTTCTCGGTACTACAGGAATTTGAGGATGTATTCCAAGAAATACTTGGATTTCCACCAAGAAGGGAGATATATTTCTCAATTGATTTAGTGCCAGGAGCTACCTCGGTGTCAAAAATACCTTACAGAATGAGCACACTAGAGTTAAAAGAATTACAAATGCAGTTGGAGGAATTTTTGAAGAAAGGGTACATACGTCCAAGTGTTTCACCTTGGGGAGCACCAATAATTTTTGTCAAAAAGAAGGATGGAACCTTGAGGCTGTGTATTGAATTTCGACAGCTGAACAAGTACACTATAAAGAACAAGTAGCCGCTACCCCGAATTGATGACCTATTTGATCAGTTAAGAGGAGAAAAGATATTTTCAAAGATTGACCTAAGGAAAGGATACCATCAGGTAAGAATCAAGGAAGAAGACATTCATAAGACAACCTTTAGGACCAGGTATGGGCATTATGAATTTGTAGTGGTGCCATTTGGACTGACCAATGCACCAATTGTCTCCATGTTCTTAATGAATGGCATATTCAGAAATTATTGGACAAGTTTTTCATAGTATTCCTGGATGACATACTTATCTATTCTAAGTCTAAAGAGGAGCATGAACATCACTTAAGATTGGTATTGCAAGTACTGAGAGAAAATCAGTTGTATGCCAAGTTGAGTAAGTGTTATTTTTATCAAAAGTAGATCCATTACTTGGGACACATTATTTCAGAGCAGGGCATAGCAGTAGATCCATAGAAGATTGAATCCATTAGAGGGTGGCCAACACCTAGAAATGTGTCATATGTCAGATCTTTTATGGGATTAGCTGGCTACTACAAAAGGTTCATAGTAGGGTTCTCTAAGATTTCTCATCCCATCACTTCTTTGCAAAAGAAGGGAACTAAATTCGAATGGACACTCAAGTGTGAAAATAATTTTAATCTATTGAAGGAATTACTTACTAGTGCACCTGTGTTAAATATTGCTGACCCAAATGAAATTTTTTTGGTATGTACAGACGCTTGTAAGGAAGGACTTGGGGGAGTCCTCATGCAAAATGGACATGTCATTGGATATGAGTCCAGAAATCTTAAGGAACATGAGAGGAACTATGCCACACATGACTTGGAACTTGCTGCCATTGTTCACGCCTTGAGGATGTGGAGGAATTATCTCATGGGGAATAAATTCGAATTAAGAATAGACCACATTGGTTTGAAGTATATATTTGAACAACCGGCCTTGAATGCCAGGCAAACAAGATGGATGGAATTTTTAAGTGAGTATGACTTCGATATCAAGCATATCAAGGGAAAGGAGAATAAAGTTGTCGATGCACTTAGTAGGAGAGTGAATCTCATGCATGCTATTGTTGTTAGTATGCATCAGTTAGACTTGAAGAGTAGAATTTTAGATGGTCTTGTTACAGATCAGCATTACCTACAGGTAAAGGAAAAATTACAGCAAGGAGATGTACAACAGAAAATAAAGGAGTATGAGATAAAGGAAGATGGATTACTCATGGATAAAAATAGAGTCTATGTTCCTAGTTCTAGAGAACTGACGAATTTGGTACGGAAGGAAATGCATGATATTCCTTATGCTGGACATCCCGGTTACCAGAAAACAATTACAACAGTAAGAAGCCAATTCTTTTGGCCAGGAATGAAGAAGGATGTTGCTGATTACATCACTCGATGTATGGAATGTCAGAAGGTGAAGGATGAGCATAGGCACCCAATGGGTTTGTTGCAGCTATTGCCAATTCCAGAGAAGAAATGGGAAGTGATCATCATGGATTTCATCATAGAATTACCCAGAACGAATAAGAAACATGATTCAATCATGGTGGTGGTTGAAAAATTAACAAAGGCTGCTCATTTTGTGACTGTGAAGACAACACATACAACGACTAATATTGCAGAAATTTTCATGAAGGAAATTGTTAGGTTGCATGGGATACCTAGGACAATTGTCTCGGACAGAGATACAAAGTTTACCTCCAACTTTTGGAGGGGATTGTTTAAAGGATTTGGCACAAATCTAAACTTTATCACATCATATCACCCCCAGACAGATGGGAAAGTAGAGAGAGTCAATCGAATAATTGAAGACATGCTGAGAATGTATGTGATGGATAAGCCATCTAAGTGGGAAGATTACTTACACTTGGTTGAGTTTGCATATAACAATGGGTATCAAGCTTCATTGAGAATGATCCCATTTGAAGCCTTGTATGGTAGGAAATGCAATACTCTAGTGAGCTGGGACAACCCAGCAGATAGATTGGTACTTGGGCCGTAGTTGCTCAAGGACATGGAAGACCAGGTGGTCAAGATTAAGAAGAATTTAAAGGCAGCTCAGGATAGACAGAAAGTTAATGTAGACAATAACATGACAGCTAGAAAATTTAAAGTAGGGGAGAATGTACTTTTGAAAGTGAAGCCCAAGAAAATCTCTTTGAAATTGGGTAGTTGTACAAAGCTGACAACCAGACTCTGTGGTCCATTTGAAATATTTGACAGAATAGGGCTAGTTGCATACATGCTTGCATTACCTTCTTCCATGAATATGCATAATGTATTTCATGTATCTTTAATAAATAAATATGTACATGATCTTAACCATGTTATTTATTGGCATCTGATTCAGGTAGAGACAGAGGGAGACTTTCAGGTTTAGCCAACACAGGTATTGGAAAGAAAGGTAAAAATGCTCTGGAATCGAGTTATAGAGCTGGTAAAAGTTCAGTGGACCTGCTACGGTCCTGAAGATGCTACCTGAGAGAATGAAGATGCCATGCGGGTAGAGTACCCGCAACGTTTTGAATAAATTTGAGATTTTGATCTCTATTTTGTATATGCACTAAGGACAGTGCCAAAATAAGGGGGAGGGGATGTAACACCCTAGGTTGTAAACCCCCATTTTAAATAATGTGTTGTTATAATACTGAGAGGCCTGAGTGCCCAAAAAAATATTTAAAGGGCCAGTATGCCCAAGAAATGTAATTCTTTGATCATTATTAATAATAAACACATCACTGGCTACTACATGGACAAGGACTAGAGTTATAGGGGGCTATGATTCCACAAGAGAGGGGGATTTAGAGGCTAAAAGTTTATTACTATGTTAATTACTTTTTTTCCTAAAGGAGGGAAACTGTTACGTGAGCTTCTTGGGGAGGCCAGGAGGTTCTTGATTTCCCCATGAACATACTTAAACCCACCCTTGGTCTGATTGTGGGGTTGGTCATTGTCTTGTTCGCTCCATCACCTTTGTGTTACCTTAGTCTTACCCTCACATACTCCCATGCACTTACCTACCTCCTCCATCTATCCTCACCTTCGTATTGGTCTCGAGAAGGGGGACCGAACTGCGAAAGAATTAGCCACGGGATAGTTGGCTGTAGTGACCGTTGGTGTGATCCAATTGTGCCTTGAGGCCTGCATGTCTGAGATGCAGTGGCCTGTGTCCAACATGGCTCAGAGTTGTGAGTCCCGAGAGTTCCAACATTGATATTTTGGACCAGTTGCATTGGAGGCCCGAATAAGGAGAAGGACTACCTGAGGGACTGCGTGGCAGAGAAAGGTGGAGGTCCATTCTCTCGGGTGATGCAAGCTGGGTAGAAGAGAGTTGGGTACTTGGATTGATGTGAGTGCTAGGAAGCCTGTGAGAGCTTGAGAGATGATTGGTTTGGGAAGCCAAGTTCACTCTGGAACTGTCCTTATGGATTCATAGCCCTGGCTCGGGGGTGACGTTGCTATTGAGATTTGGAGTAGTACTGTCTACGGTTGGGTGGAACGTCCTTGGTATGCAACCATTTGGTGTTATATTTCATAAAGATAAGTGCTCTCCGTTGTGATATTATTATCTGTGTATGATTTTTTTTGTTGTTGTATATTTAATTATCGTTAATTGAATCTTTAGAACAGGCATGCTTGCTGGATATTACTGTGCATGTTGTTAATTCTCTTATCTTATGCATCTTTAATAATCAAAGAAGGTATCTATATGAGAAAGAAGTCCAAGGGTGGGCTTGCAGGCAGCATACCTCGGCCTCTGGCTGGCGAGGTATGTTACAAACATCCTAATATGTCATTCTTTATTCCATAAAAATGTCATTCTTTATTCTGTAAGTTATCTATATGCCATTATAATGATGAACCTTGAAGCTAAGAAGGAAAGGTGATGATGAAATACACAACAACTGAATATTTATTTTTAAAACCAAGCCACTGTTTGAATTTCCATTATAGAACATAGTATAGGCATGTATAGAACACAATACATTTGGTACAATTTCCTAACAAGATATGGGCTTGGATAGATCCATAATTTTATTCTTTAGGATTTAACCATTTTTCTGGAAGATTTTCGAGTTAAGGTTCCTTTAACAGATTCCAAGTCTTAGAGTTAAGGTTTTCAAGAAGAGATAGCATTCTTGTAATAAACTCGACATTTATATAGAGTATAATGGACCCATTTTCAAATACCACGACCCTTTTGTCAGAAATATAGTTCTTTTCACACTAGGAGACAAACTCAATAAAATAATAGGTATGGTGAATTGTCAATTTACCCAACTCCTAGATATGTAAATAGTCATGAAAATCCATAAATCTATCACATGATAACTTTCTTAACTCATAAGGATCAATCTATTATAGAACAATTTCAAAAATTTCACAATCCTGGTCAATTAGGACTTTTTCATCAGCGGATGATGGCTGACTAGATTGACTACATTTCTCCATCTATCCTTATTTTAAACAACACAAATACATTTGAAATAAGAAAATGTGAACACTACTTGAACTTATTTGTCGAAGGATAATTTGACTACTTTTACTAGGGTCTACTGTACTCTTAACAATGTTTATCGTGTGAATTTACCTTTAGGTTTTATTGTTTTATTATTATTTTTTAAATCCTTTAAATTACATCGACACAACACCTTTTTGGTTTGTCTTACATCACTATGCCACTTTTCATCCATTTGTGCTTTTCAGGGGCCAACTAAATTTGTTTGGTAATAACACCCCTGCATATCGAAATGAATAAGATTATGCCATGTTATGATCTGTTAATAAAATGGTTTATAATTTAGTCCTCCAACCCCTTTTTATCTAGCATTCACTTTCACAAGATGAAATAAACTGATACTATCAATATTGGATCTATATTTTTGGTATGATCGTGTCTGTTGAATTTTCATTTAAAACTTTGTTTGTTCTCTATTTCATGTATAAAAATATGGAAAAAAGATGCAGTATAAAGGGTATCGAAGATAAATTTAAGAGTGAATGATAAGGAAAAATTGAAGTGAATGGAACTCAAATAGATCAATTGAAACCATTTCATATTGAACAAACAAATACAAGATCTACATTATATATCTACATTAACAATGAGGCTACATACATAAGCCATTGTGGGGTCGATCCCTCCTTGGACACATATGTGGGTTCAATCTCTCCTTGTATGGGTATGCTCCTCTACAGACTCTCCTTATTGGAAGGTGGGATCAATCCAATGCAAATGTTAGCGGGTTTCTCCTCTTCACACTCTCCATACTAGCAAGTGGGGTAGATCAATGCAATGGTCAATGGGTTTGGAGTGGGTTTATTTGGTTGGGGGTTTGACATCATAGTGTGTTTTTTTATGTTTGAGTTTTGCTATTTTATATTTTTTATTTGTTTGTAATATAATTTGTATTGAAATTCATAAATAATATGTGTTATATAGTTATATATAACCCCATTAACCCTAAACCCCCATAATTATATAAATTTAATCTCTTTCCACTAGTTATTCACATATGTGAATCTAGTTACATGGAATTGTTCTCATTATTGGAGGGAATAACTAAACATTATGGTCTGAACATCCTCATCTTTCTTAGATGTAGCAACAACATAAATTTAATGTGGCACACACAAGACCAAGAGAGATTTGATGTTACCATAATGTCTGCATCAAGATTTTTAAATTGTAATGAGCCAAGAATTTGGCATTAACAGACTTTGGAGTTCATATAGAAATTATAATGTATAAACATACTTAGATCTAGTCCTAATTTAATTCATGGCTTGTAGCCTCACTTTATATCCATGTTACAAGGATGAAAGAAAGAAACCACATGTATCCTTGTTGAGATATTTTGTTATTCATGATTTACTTGTGTTTAATTATTTTCCCAATGGTCTATCACACAATGTTGGATCAATGCACACATGTCAATGACATAACTAAGTAGATGACCTAAAATAACAAGTAACAAGTTTATTTACATGTGTCGATTGGATACAAAAAATTATTTGTTGATTAATTTTTCCAAATGGATAGCCTAGCACAATAGGCAGGCTTCAACATAGAAGCTCCCAAGGAGTTTGTGGATTTTTTATAATTCAACAATGAGGAGAAAGGGATAGGATGAGTGAGTTTTACTTACACAACCTTGCCTTCCCACACCACTATAAATGGATCCCAAATCTATATATAGGGGATGTGCAACTAATGGCCTTGGCATATTGGCTCAGACATGAAGAGATCAGGGTAGATGAGTTGGAAACGTATAGGGAAGAGGAGCTTCATATCCCTATATGAATCAGGGATAAATCACCTAAACCAAAATAGATCCTAGAAATACAAGATGTCTTAGCCATAGATCATAATGTATCCCCAATTTTGAAAGAAAAAAAAGTCATATCTATGGATCACTTTTAAGACACCCCGAGGCTCTCAGGGGAGGAGTCAACTCATGCTTGTCAAAGAATATGGAACCATTTTCCACATAGTCTCCAGCTAAGGGAGCCTCACTCACCAAATTCCCTTCAAGCTACACTTTTTAGAACTTCCCTCTACAAAGAATCCATGAGGAAGTTAAAGGTAAAATGGGTTGGATTGAAACTTAGTCCTCCTCTCCTTCTAAATCCTTCACCTCCAATATAATTGGACAAATAAAAAGAGGAGAATTGGAAATAATTTGAGAAGATATTAAGGTAACATCAACATGGATCCATCACCAGGTACATCACCAAGTATATAGCATGGGATATTATGAAAATTCACAAAGAACACCAAAAATAGAGTAGGGAAGACGCATAATCATTTTTGTTGCACCAGGGTATGAAAATATTTAGCTGGGGGGTGATGATGGCCCTCCATATTGTCTATCATAAACATCAATAAAAAATTTTGATCCCCTTAGTAGCTATGAAACTCATGGTTTTTACTACGATTAATATAAAATTATGGTTTCTTGCAATTGATTAATGAGTAAATTGAGATTGTTAATTAGATGCATTTTGTACTTATATTTATACTTGATTTCATGATAAATGTGTGTATGCAAGAATAAATATAGCAGGTTGAGCCACATGAGGATTTCTGCTCCAAGTGTGCTTTGACAAAAAATAGGGATTTTGTCCCCTCATCTTATTCTAGAAGTTGAGAAGGTGTTTAAGACACCCTATCAAGGGAACTAGTTCCTAGAACCAATGACCTAATTTTAGGGATACAAGGAAGCATATCCCTTTATTCAAGGAATGATTGAAGGGACAAACTGATGCTAGTTCATAGAATAATAAGAGCTAAAATATCATCCTTGAGTTAGTTAGTTAATTCTTGTAATCATTCACGAGATTGAGAATTTGGACCTTTTCCATTGTAACTCTATTTTGATGATTTAATAAAGAAGTTCCATTTTTCAGTTCAGTATAATTAGATTTTATTAGGTTCCTTTTGTTACTTTGGGTAGGAACCACCCAAGGTGGCTCAAGGACCCTTTTGTATCTTTACTTTCATGCTTATCGGTTTCAAGTTTAGTTTCTTTTTGTTATGCAATAGGATAGCATATGGTTTATGCATTTTCTATATATTTCCTATATATAGATAATAGTCTTGTATATGTTGTTATAATATCTCTCTTATATCATAATAACTTCATTTTAGCATCATTTAATCATATTTTACTTACAACATATCATATTGCATCATTAGTAGAAATATTGGAATAATGTGTGCATTTCCTATAAAGTTTCCTATATCACAACACAAATTATTGTAGCATTGCCTTCAATTTCATTTTACTCAAACTATGATGCCTTTTAGGAATTAGAAATATGGTATTAGACAATTATCACTTCATTATGATTAGTTTCTTTATTAGAGTCTTAAATTCACTTTATGCAATAGAGTATACTAGAATTAGTAATTTATCTTTTTTCTTAGAGAATTGAAATTTGGTTTTCTAGCATGAATGTGTTTTTTATTTGGTTCAACAACCCATATAAACACTTATATTTGCAGCCTCACAAGCCTATATGGTTATTGAATTTCTAGGTATTTTAATTTTTTCTTTATAGTTTGATTTTTAGTCTTTCTTGCTTTTGAATCTTAAGTTTTACATACATAGATTAACTTTCGTTTTATTGCTTAAATTTTTATTCATGGTTTTTCCCTCACTGAAGGATTCAAAGTAATACCTAGGATATCACAATTCCACCCAATATATAGATACATGTGTTGGGTCTGAACACATAGTGAATGATACCTCTCAAGTTTGTATGAACCTGAGGTTGACATTTAAAGTACTAAGATCAATAGTGCAACATTATTGATACCATTCTAGGCCCCATCAACAACTAGATCATCTTCAAGGGATGTATGTTAAGAACCAAGATAGATCTACAAATATAATCACCACAAATGTTGAATACATAATAGATCCACAAACAAGATAGAAGAAACCACACTTTGTTATTACCAAACCCTTGAGGTAGGGCAACACCATACAATGGATCCTTTATGGAAGGGATCCTCTCCTGTTCACTTGCCTCTTCGAGGGGGCATCCTCCTATTGAGCTACTTCTCCAAATACAATATTTCTCTTCATATCTCATTACATTGCTTAAACCCCTTTTTATAGTGCTACCATCACCTAAGAACATTCTAGAGGAGGAATCTTCTAGAAGTAGAACCTTCTAAGAAGTCCTCTTACATTTATTATATCTAATTACCCGTTTATTATATCTAACTATCATA